>MU158763.1:1169053-1181801 GCA_015888305.1 Antheraea pernyi | reverse complement strand
CGGAAGAGAATCGGTGTTACCCACCACTTTTCATGACACTAAAAGGTTCAACAGAATTTGAAGGCCCTCCCATAACAAGGTTCATTAAAGAAAAAATCTACAATTCGATTCGATTCACAAACGAACATACAAATAAACGACATATAATTATATATCGATAGGTATAAATTCAGAATCGATTAATTCTATAAAATGTTAATTCGGTCATCAAACAGTTCGAATATCTCGTTATACTAATCAATGGATAGTGCCATAAAAATTTATGTCAGTGTGCGTTGTAAATTATTTTACGATTAATTGGGAACACGGTTCATTGTAATGCATTCGAGCTATTAGTTTTCAATTTAATTGGTTATTATTAGTGTTTATAAACAATATACGTTATGACTCAATTCAGTTAATTCACGTTTGGCGCATACTCGTAGGCCGGGCGAATGCGTGACTTGAAAGCGTAATATTTCCGCAGTTAATTTTGTATTTTAGTTTTGTAAAGGTTGCCGGTACGACTTAAACAGCTGTACAGTGTCATAATATTAAAGTTAGGCTATGTAAATTTTATCTCCTTTTTTTTATTTTTTAACGTGGGGAAATCCCTTATGGATATGCCACCCTCCCGGGGGAGAGGGTGGGTTATGTCCGAGTTGCACGGACTAAAACCCCACGGTGTACGTCTGCCGCTATAGTTGGGGTGGCACGAGATCTCTATAGACTTCATCGTGCCGCCCCAGCGGTTGGCTCAGTAGCGAAAGCGCCGCCGCCGGGCCCCGTCTTGTTAGGAGACAGCCGGGTACACACCGGCCGTCTCCTCCTTCCGCCGGACCTGTGCAATGGGAAGATGGGTCCCCCGACCCATCCTCCCCGGTCCAGCTATGGTGGGAGGAGGCGATCAAACTGCCGCCTCCTCCTGCCTGTCCTCCGTTGGCGGAGAGGGTCACTTTGACGATCTTGCTCACGAACCCTCTCCGCCGCCTCCTTCTGCGAGACGACTTCCTCGCAGAAGGCGGCCATTGCGTTCCACACTTCCTCACTGTCGAGCATGGCCGCTAATACCAAGCGTATGTAGAGTTTTAAATATTGCATTTGGCTCAATACCTACTTTGTTTAATGCAATCACAGCGATTCAGTTCTCTTTGAACAATACTTTGCAAAATATTGTACAATGTATTGGCGCCAAAATGAGAAAACTCAACGAATAATCATAAAAACGTGGACGGCCAGATCTTTTTCTGTCATTATATATATATATATATATATATATATATATATATATATATATATATATATATATATATATATATATATATATATATATATATATATATATATATATATATATATATATATATATATATATATATATATATATATATATATATATATATATATATATATATATATATATATATATATATATATATATATATATATATATATATATATATATATATATATATATATATATATATATATATATATATATATATATATATATATATATATATATATATATATATATATATATATATATATATATATATATATATATATATATATATATATATATATATATATATATATATATATATATTTATATATATATATATATATATATATATAAATGTGTATACAAATATAAACTGAACAATTTAAAAATTATACAACGAACAGGCTAGGCGTCATATCGGTAGAGGTCAAGGTCATAGGTCATCTAAATCCCCCACAGGCAGCAGGCTGTAACTATTAAGTAAGACGTTGGATTTTTCTTTGCTTTGTTAATCGATCGGGTGATGTGAGGTGTTTTAATTCATATAATTAACATAATATAATTGGCAAAACTATTTGCAACAATATAATTTAACGTAGAGAGAGAAACTAACTCTGCCTACGTCATATAACTAATGAGTAAGCGAGATAAATGTATTGCCATGCATAAACTTTTATTTACGATAAATATTGCTTACTATATTCACGGAAGAAGAAGTTATTGCGTGATTATATTGGTAGATTCATAGGAAATAATTCAGCTCTTACCTAAACCAAGTTCAAATAAAAAAGCTGAACTTAAGTTTCAATTAAATTCACGATTATAACTAACGAAACTGTTATGTACTATGGTCAATTGTCATTGACAACTACTTGTCTTTCATTGTCATACTTTTAATAATATGTAATTATCCTAAATTCTTGCTGAATAAAGCTAAGGTATAATTGGTATTTCTGTCTTTTAACAATTTATTCAGCAATAAAAGGATAATAATAAGGAACTAAAATGTCGTATGACGAAAATTTAAATACGATGTCTCGATATCTCCGGCCTGAACGGTTTGACGTCGAACCAAGTACAACGGCAGCGGATTTAAAATGGCTACATTGGAGATCTAAAGAACACCTAGGGGAGAATGTTATGTACTATGGTCAATTGTCATTGACAACTACTTGTCTTTCATTGTCATACTTTTAATAATATGTAATTATCCTAAATTCTTGCTGAATAAAGCCAAGGTATAATTGGTATTTCTGTCTTTTAACAGAAACTATTAGACTTTCTACGTAGTAATTAACAAAAATATGACACTGTAACATTTTACTTCAATATCGTTTATTTTTATGGACCTAAATTTCTAAGTAGTACTTACAAATACATAACCCGAGATAAGAAGATCCTATGTTTCGTTCCTGTAAGCATTATTTTGCTTTGTTTCAGTAAATAACTGGAATACAAATATTTGCAATATATTGTTGTTTTATTGTATAAATTTGGTTTTATTTCTAATTACAAAAAACAGCAGCACCAGTGCGATGTCAATGTACGTCTTTCTCGTGACAGCTTAGAGACTATTGAATAGATGCTGATTAAAGTAGGTTATAAAAGTACATCATACCTTCTTCAAGTTCCAGAGTACTAACTACTACTAGTTCAAAGATTTGTCGTCATAAGTTAACAAACAGTCATACAGTTATTTTGGCATTATAGCCTAGGCATAGGAAAAGTTGTGAAAAACGTTTTTTTATGAATTTAGAGTTTGATGTGTGTTGCGGATTATGCAGATTTATTATGTAATGAAATCCTGTACACAACTCAAAATAAAAAAAAAAACAGTATGTAGCGTAAAGTTGATGTCGATTAATTTAACATGTTCCAAATAATTCTCTTATTTCGTCTATAGTAATTTATGATGTGATTTTTAATTTTTTCTTTAAAATAAAATCTATTTACATAATAACAAAATTATCGAATGTGAAAAACCTAATTCATTAATGTACATTTAATATTTTTTAGACATTTGCTAATAAGGTAGTTTTCAAAGTTATACTTCTTTTGGCGCGTTAGGGAAAAATGATGAGAGTAAATTATTACGATGCGCGCGCACACCGTCACGAAAAATCGACACCCTGAAGTTAGCTATAGTCAACTTTTTCTATTGTTAGTTTTGTTTTTTCCACAAACATAGAATAAGGCGAAAGATAAAATTTTTGAAAAGTTTTTTATCTTGTTACGCCAAAGAAATATAACTTCTAACGCGTGTACATAAGTACACACACACTTTTTTAAATCATTGATAGGTGCATCATTGATCGATAATTTATATTTTGTATCATAAATAGAACACAGTACACAATTTTTCTGTTTCAGATTACTAGATTTTGATGAATAAGTACCTACTTGTTTACCTTATTAATTAATACGTTTTTAAATTACTCATTTTGTAATTGCAACTTTTTTTTATTATAGTACGTATGAATTGCTAACGAATTGCTAATTTTTAATAAGTTATGAAGTACCATTAGCTTCTAGAAATATAACAAAATATGAATATCAATTTGACTATGATAAACTACACCTTTTTTTTCGTACTGACTATGCTATTGACCTAGTAAGGTTTTAACAGCTTCACCGGACTACTAAGGCGAGCGCTTAAGGCACTCAGCCGATTACGTTGTAATTGCAACTCAACATCAATTTGTTACAAAAATGTATATAAATATTAACATTGTTTTTAAATATAATTTTATGTTTAACCCGTATGTAGATAGATGTAGTTAGATTCTGCCTCTAAATTAATCCGAAAACTACTTTGATACTGATTGAAGTGTAACAGTAGGTACAACACATAATATTTACGATTGTATTATATTGAATATGGAAATGCTGATTAACGAGGTATATATCCTTTATGAATATTAGTCAATTAGCATTTACTACGTTAATATAACACAGATGACTATCGCATCAGATGGTGAATTTATCAAGAAGCTTTTATGATAAGTGAAAATTCTTCACGTATGCGTCAGTTTCACGTTAACCGTTAATATTTTGTTTGTTCTTTGTAGACAAGCCAAATACGTTTTTTCCCCAACGCAAACGATCAAATGTAGCGATAAAAATACTACAAAAGCATTCTTTTATTTTTGGCCGATTCTGTTTTATAAATGTTTAACTGATACTCGCGACTTCGTCTGCATCGTTTATTATCTTAACAAAATATATTTTATGTAGGGGAAGGGAAGGCAAAACGGACCACTTAACAAGAAACAACCATAGAAAAGAAACTTTACGTTTTTATTAAACTTCTTCAAACTAATATTAATCAACATTCTTTACTCTACAATACGTACGATTCAGACTTTGATAAAATCACAGACAATGAAGATATTAGATGATTTCTAATACCTTCAATATGTCCGTTTTACCTTCATGTGTGAGGCAAAACGGACCACATATGAGGGCAAAACGGGCTTACATAAAATTAATCAGTCAGCACATTTTTCACATAAAAATACTATCTCATCATCCTCATCTTCTACTCCTGCGCAAACGCAGTGTGCCCATAAACGACATTTTGGACATTGCACCCAACCCTCGCTTGATTCTGAGTACAAATGAGAACAGTACAGACACTCCGTGTCATCGTCGTCAGACGAACTATCAAAAACCAAACCAAACAAAAATAAATTATAATATTAAAACATTATCTTCCTCTATTTGCATTGCATTTACATTCAATTATTTTTGCATTTATATTAACATTCACGTTACTTTATAGAAGGCTAAACAGACCCAATAAGGGCAAAAAAGTATCCTGGTCCGTTTTACATGGGTCCGTTTTGCCTTTTTGCTACTAACTACAAAAATAAATAAATTTAGAGTTTATAAATTCAGATATTGTCGGCATAGTTCGTTATTAGTTTAATCATATATAAGTTTACACGCGGTTATTATTAGAGCACTCTATTACAAACCAAACCAAACTATAGGCTTATTGAAAAATGCAAATTTTACATCAAAATCTTGAAAAAATAACTTACCTTGCTAAATCAGTGCACGTGCGACCGGTGGAATTAAGTACACTGACCTATAGTGGAAATATGGCTGCCAACATTTTGACGTAACAAACAAATAGATGGTATTATACCTTTCAAAATTATCAAGGTGGACCGTTTTGCCCACAGGGTCCGTTTTACCTTCCTTTCCCCTACAGAGGAAGAAATATTAACACCACACCACGCCGCGCCGTTTGCCTCATTTCTCCTCTGTAAACTTTAATATATAAGTGAAGATATTGGGATATATTTTTAAGGTTGAGGTACATAAGGATCATAATACTGAGAAGTAAAATAAATAAAAAAACAGATAGGAATCTTCTATATAGTACTTTTTTCGTGATATCCGCACAAGGACAAATCTATATTATTTATTTATATAGGTAAGTAGTAATAATAATCGTCTAATAGGACAGGGGAAGGAATTAATTCATACTGCCAATTTTGAAGTTGTCAATATAGGTAGTTCTTATATATTCTTTAGCCAGTTTTCTTCTACTTCCAAGTTAATGTAAAGGCATAAGCGCCTAATCTGTTGTATAATATTTCGAAAGTTTTTTAACCATCTTTTTTATCTTCTTAATCTTCAAGTAATCATAAAACCAAATCGTTCAAATACCTCCGAGCGTTGGAATTTTCCAGAGAATTCCAAAAAATGTGACATTTTAAAATTCATGCTCCGTGGTATTATTTTCAATTCACTTCACTTATGCACAATAAACGAACTATATTACATTACATAAAACGCCACCAATTTTACACAATATAGAGCCAACACAAAATTATAAATATAATATAAAATACACTACATGGGAGACCAAAATCCCGCCAAAAACTCCTCTTCATATAGATAAAACACAAGATGATAATCATACCACAGAGTATAATACATCATATGTACTTTTTAGTTGTTGTATTAGTCTGTATGATAACCTAAATGACAAACTTGACCAGCTTGACAGAACTTTTGTTTTCATATGTTTTCATACAAAAGTTTTAGTTTAATATTCCTATAATACTTATTATACTCTTTGGTTTAATATTAGATTTACTTTGCAAAAATGTTCTACCTAATAGGTTTAGGTTTAGGTGATGCAAAAGACATAACTGTGAAGGGTTTGGACATTATAAAACAATGCGATAAAGTTTACTTAGAGGGTTATACTTCTATTCTCACAGTGGGAAAAGAAACATTGGTATATATTTTACGGTCATTTGTAAATGAGAAATATTACTCATATGGCTTTGCATTACTTTAAATTTACATTTTTAGGAAGAGTTTTATGGGAGGCCGTTAATTCTAGCAGATAGAGAATTATGTGAAAGCAGCATCGATGAGATTTTAAAGGAAGCTAAAGAAGAGAACATAGCCTTGCTTGTAGTGGGTGATCCTTTAGGAGCAACAACACATACTGACATGTTACTTCGTGCTAAAGAGTTTGGTGTAGAGTCACAGGTAACTATGAGAGTACAATATTAATTAAAATACAAATAAAAGATTAAAAAACTATTTTTGGAAATTAATAATGATAAGTTTATACCTGAAATGGTATAAAGGAGGTATATTAATAATAAATAATTAATAATAATAAAGGTATATTAATCCCAAGGAGGGTTGATGTCAGGCAGGCGGCCGATCTTAAAAATTAAGTCAAATCATACTTCACAACATGTTAAGTATGAAAACTAGATTAGGGTTTACTCAGGGTAGGACTCAAAGTAAGAAAGGAATTCGGGATGTACGGTTGAGATTTGCGAGTTGGAATGTGGGAACAATGACTGGAAGAGGAAGAGAATTAGCTGATGTCTTGCAAAGAAGACGCATAAATGTGGCTTGTTTGCAAGAAACGAAATGGAAAGGGACGAAAGCGAGAGAGATTGGTATAGGATATAAATTCTACTACTGTGGGAGTAACGGTAAGAGAAATGGTGTAGGAATTGTATTAGACAATGAGCTTAAGAAATGTGTAACGGATGTAAAAAGAGTAAATGATAGATTAATATTGGTGAAATTATTGATAGAACAGATGACGGTCAATATAATAAGTGTGTATGCCCCGCAAGCTGGGTGTAATGAGGCTGTAAAAGAAAAGTTTTGGGAAGATTTTGATGGGGTGATGATTGATATTCCACAGAATGAGGATATCTACATCGGAGGTGATTTTAATGGGCATGTGGAAAGAGAGAGTGGAGGTTATGAGAGAGTGCATGGAGGCTGGGGTTTTGGGAATAAAAACAAAGAAGGTGAAAATCTCATTCAAGCTGCAGTTGCTTTTGACCTTGCCATAGCTAACACTTTTTTCCAAAAAAGAGACCAGCACTTAATCTCATACAATAGTGGTAATCACACTACCCAAATTGATTATTTTCTCTTACGAAGAAATAATATTAAAATAGTGCAAGATTGCAAGGTTCTGCCTGGAGAGATATTAGCTACTCAACATCGTCTATTAGTGTTAGATTTAAAAATAAAATTAAAACTTGCTGGAAATCAGGCGAATGCTCCACCCAAAATTAAATGGTATCTAATAGAGAAAGATGAGTATGTGAAAGAATTTAGAACAAAAGTTGTTAATAAAATGATAGAAATGGAAAATATGGAAGCGAAAACTGTTAATGAATGTTGGAATGAAATGGCAACATGTGTAAGGAACGTAGCAAAGGATGTTTTTGGTGTAACGAAAGGAAGAGGAAAGATAGATAAGGATACTTGGTGGTGGAACGAAGACGTACAAAAGGCTTTGAAAGAAAAAAAAACTGCTTTCAATGAATGGAAATGTATTGAAGACCAAGATAGTACGATTAAAGAAAATAAGAGAATAATGTATGTAGAATGTAGAAGAAATGCAAAAAGGGCAGTTGCTATTGCTAGAGCTAAAGTACAAGATGATAAGACGCATAAATGTGGCTTGTTTGCAAGAGACGAAATGGAAAGGGACGAAAGCGAGAGAGATTGGTATAGGATATAAATTCTACTACTGTGGGAGTAACGGTAAGAGAAATGGTGTAGGAATTGTATTAGACAATGAGCTTAAGAAATGTGTGACGGATGTAAAAAGAGTAAATGATAGATTAATATTGGTGAAATTATTGATAGAACAGATGACGGTCAATATAATAAGTGTGTATGCGCCGCAAGCTGGGTGTAATGATGCTGTAAAAGAAAAGTTTTGGGAAGATTAAAAATGGCAAAGTGTAATAGAATCCAAGAAATAAGTAGCCTAAAAACATCTACGTGTATCTAATATTTTTAAAACGCTAATTATCTTTAAGAGGAATCTATCTTATTGTTTTATCAACCGTATAGTAAATTTGGATCATATTCCAACAATTCAGCATCAAATGGTCATAGATCTATGCCGATATCTTCAGCAGTTTTGACATAATTGAGTCTCAAAGAAACTGTACTGTACTGAACATATAGATAGATTTTATTTTACACTCGGTCTTGTAGTTTTGCGAATGATTATGTTATCTCGTTCAGCTACATCGTGGTTTATCATCGGACAAAATTTTATCCAAAAACTAACCTATATATTTATAAATATTCGCAACAAAAGATACCTCATTATCATTAGTATGAATTATATCTATTAGTAATCCTGGATAATCAAGGTCTTAAACAAAAAATCGTAACCATAAGGACTGTCGACAAACAACTCAGTACAATACAATAACTATGTCCTGTTTTGAATATCTAAATCAATTATGGTGTAAATTATTTAAATGTCATAATTTTTAAATTGGATTTATTATCATTAGTCTGGTGTTCACATCTATTGGCACTCCGAACAATATGGAGAATGTTGGTTTGAAAATCAGTAGACTAAAAACTGAACATTTGTTTTGCGACTTCGGTGGTCCATCCAGCTTTTCTCCTATAGCTTTAAATGGTATATCCTTACCAACCTGCTCTGATTTCCGGTATCTCGGTTCTCTGATCCAAAACGATGGTTGCATAGACAAGGACGTGAGGAATAGGATAAATGCAGGGTGGATGAAATGGCGAAAGGTGTCTGGTGTCGCTTGTGACCCACAAATGCCCTTGAAACTCAAAGGGAAGGTGTATAAAACTATTATAAGACCAGTAATGTTGTACGCATCTGAGTGCTGGGCGACTAGAGAGACGGATGAGAGAAAACTACATGTGGCAGAGATGCGAATGTTAAGGTGGATGTGTGGTGTAACTAGAATGGATAAGATTAGGAATGAATATATCAGAGGAAGTTTGAAAATAGCACCAGTAACAGATAAGTTAAGGAGTAATAGGTTAGCATGGTATGGGCATGTTATGAGGAGAGATGAAGACCATGTAGCTAGAAAAGCTTTGAGTATGACGGTCGATGGATATGAGAGTAGAGGAAGACCGAAAAAAGGATGGATGGATTGTGTGAAAAATGATATGTGTGTAAAAGATGTGTTGACTGAGATGACATCTGATAGGCGAGCGTGGAAAAGGAAAACATGTTGTGCCGACCCTACTTAGGTGGGATAAGGGTAAGAAGATGATGAAGTTTATACCTGAAATCATTTCTATTTAAAGATTTGGACCAGTAATGTAGTCAATTCTTAATCTTCTTAAGTTAATAAAAAATATTTTGTACAGTAGAACAAGTGAAGTCAAACTTCAAGAGAAAAGCGAAAAGTTCTAGTATAGAGGTTTCCACTTTTTTTTTGTGGGTATTTGTTTTTATGGGTAAATATTTTGACTTGTAGAGGTTTACGATTGTTTTATAGAAAATTTCGAGTTACATAACAGAAATAAATAAACAGAAAATTGTTCTAATGGAGGTAATGTTTAAAATAAAAATTACTTCTAAAAAGTCAGTACATTAACTGGTAATATTGTGAAGTTAGGATTTTACTAAATGTTTCTAGGAACCAGATAAGTTATTAATTTTTTTTTTTGTTATTTAATCTGATCTGATGTGTACTGAGCTGCTATAAATTTTGTTTAAAATCATAGAGTGAAATATTTTGTAGAGAAATACTAATTATTACATTTTGTCCAGAGCTCTGGTTTTGAATTACGAAATTATTGAAGCAAAGGTTTGTTTCAAACTGTTAATTACAACTGAAATTCCATATATATTCCTTAAAAGTGTAAAATGCACCCTAATTCATGGAGTGAGATTCAATATTTAGCGAAGCAAATCTACACTATTAGAGGCATATGGGTCACATTCAAAGCACTATTTAAATCGTTTACAGTTTGTCATAATTTTAATAAGTAATTTAGTATTTTAAAAGATAGAAGACTATGTCTAAACTATTTTGTGGTCAAACAGTTAGACCCTGTTCTTCAAGCCACTATAGGTTCAATATTGCTTTTTGTAGAGCATTGTGGCATCTGTAAATGTTGAAAATAGTGTGATAATATAATATGTTGTTATAGATTGTACACAACGCTTCAATAATGAATGCAGTGAGTTGTTGTGGTTTGCAACTGTATAACTTTGGAGAAACTGTATCTATACCGTACTGGACAGAAACATGGAAACCGGACAGCTTTTTCCAGAAAATAGTTGCAAATTTCACAAGAAATCTACACACACTCTGTTTATTAGGTTTGTTATATTTTAAGAAATATATATAAAATACCTTCTTTTTTCTTAGTGTTTTTTCAAACTGAAGAATCTCCATAGACCTTCCATAACCACTTTTCCTTTCGTTTGCTTTTTTACATCATAGGATTAAAAAAGAGCAACAATTTTTCATATAAATTGCTATGTTTAATGCTATCTTATTGTAAAATATGTGTATACTTTCTAAAGTACCAATAACTTGACAAATGAACATAGAAAAAGGGTATTCATATTCATACTTATTAAAAGTCCAATCAGGCTGAATATTAATTTGCCACATTCTGGCGGCAGCCGTGGGAACGGACTTATCGCTGCCTAGCGTGGTTTCGGCCATGCTCGGCAGCGAACAGACTTGGCGAGCGATGGCCTCCTTTGCGAGGAGGTCATCTCGCAGAAGGAGGAGGCGGATAGGGCCCGCGAGGCCGAACCTCAAAGTGGCCGTCTCCGCCAAAGGAGGACAGGCAAGAGGAGAAGGCGCTTCGCCCAACTCCTCCTGCCACCGTAGCCGGACCTGAGGCGATGGGCCGGAGGGCCCATCTCCTCATTGCACAGGTACGGCGGACGAGTGGGGGCAGCCGGTGTGTACCCGGTCTGTCCCTCTATAGGAAGGAGCCCGGAGGTCACCTTCCGCTGGCTCTACAAGGTTGATTAGCTTGAACGATCCCTTGCCGCCCCCCACAAAACGGTCTGGCGGTACACCGTGGGGTTTTAGTCCGTTCGACTCGGACATAACCCACCCTCTCCCCCGGGAGGGTGGCGTATCCATAAGGGATTTCTCCACATTAAAAAAAAAAGGCTGAATATTAATGAATTCCAGAAGCTCACTTTTTTTTTATTGTCCACTTCATGTGTAATGCCTCTACTGTCATGTTGACTAAACCTTAATTTAACATTTTAACAAACAGGTGAAATACATAATTAAAGAAAACAAGTTATAAATCTATACATATAATAAGAATGTAAATCTGTCTGCACTTTTTTGATTTCGTTAAAAAAATTGGTGCAGGTGTCTAGGAATAACTAATAGAATACGTTTTAATCATTTTTGAAAATGTCTGTCTGTCTGTTTGCATGAACATGCATCACTGCTAAAGTACAGGGTTCGCAATTAATCCTCAAATCACAAATCATAAAGCATATCTTTGTGAGTAACTTAGTCTTTGTTTTATTAAAGTTGGTCCACTCTATCAAAAGTTATTGTAATTTGAATCACGGCTCAAAGTAAGTACGAAAGAAGAGTAATAGTAATCTATACTAATATTATAAAGTTTATTTGTTTGGTTGAACACGCTAATCTTGGAACTACTAGTCCAATTTGAAAGATTCTTTCAGTGTTAGATAGATTATTTATCGAGAAAGGCTGTAGCGTAATTATATATATTATTAGCAATTTTGAACAACATTGTTAGCAATTTTTAACAAAAATAAACAATTATTGCTTATTAAAAACAGAACTGGCCAATTTAGGTATAAACTGCTAAGAATCATCAATTCTAACAATTAGTCACTCATTAAATAACAGACGCTCGTTCGGACAGAGCTATCGCACGATATGACGGCCACCGAAAGAGTGAGTCAACACGACAAGCACCGCCCCTTATATGGGCCGACGCGGGCCGACGCAGTAAAACTACCCGACATTTTCATTTATTTCCAACACGGCCTTTTCCTGACAAGGCTACGTCCTCGAAGCCCTTAGCCGCAGACCAGAGCGCGAGGCTCGGCCGCAGACCAGAGCGCGAGGCTCGGCCGCAGACCAGAGCGCGAGCTGTCGCACGATATGACTGCCACCGAAAGAGTGAGTCAACACGACAAGCACCGCCCCTTATATGGGCCGACGC
>MU158763.1:1115948-1166357 GCA_015888305.1 Antheraea pernyi | reverse complement strand
TATTAGCAATTTTGAACAACATTGTTAGCAATTTTTAACAAAAATAAACAATTATTGCTTATTAAAAACAGAACTGGCCAATTTAGGTATAAACTGCTAAGAATCATCAATTCTAACAATTAGTCACTCATTAAATAACAGACGCTCGTTCGGACAGAGCTATCGCACGATATGACGGCCACCGAAAGAGTGAGTCAACACGACAAGCACCGCCCCTTATATGGGCCGACGCGGGCCGACGCAGTAAAACTACCCGACATTTTCATTTATTTCCAACAATATATATATTTTATAAGTGGAAATTTGTAATTAGCCTTAGTATGTTATTTATTTGTTATTTTATTAGTGTTAGCTGTAAGTTTCCCTAAATAAATAAAATAAATAAATAAAAAAAAAAATATATACATATAATTACGCTAAGACCAATAGGAGCGGAGCACCAATGAAGAATGTTTCAAAATCGGGGTTTTTCCTTATGAGAGCTTCCACTGCGTGTTAGCGTTAGCCTAAAGTAACTATTCCATGCGGACGAAGTCGCGGGCAGAAGCTAGTCAATAATAAAATCACTACATAACTTATATAAAAGTCTTCTTCAATGATAGTGGAACACATCCTGAATAGAATACCCTCTCTCTGCCGGGGAATAGAGAGAGGGCCTACCGGCTAAAAACTCCACTAGCCACTTAGCGCCTATGTAACTTAGGGTTGCTGGATCACAACAAGCATACTCTGCAACAATGCTCACGCGCTCAGGTCACCTGCAGATGTTAGGCAGGGACTCTCCTCTCGGGAAGAAATGAAAATTCTCTCCTCATACCCGTTATAGGAAGCGGAGTTAGAAACCAAGCTTCATCCTTTCGGCCCTTTCTTTCGTGGCAGCGAACCCCAACTCCGTTACCTAAAGGCGTGTTACAGGGGCATCAGATGATGGTGGACACCTCTTCTTCCGCACCCTCCTCTCCCACGGCGAACTATGGGAGGTTCGAGTTCTCTCTCCCTCAGTTTCTCATCATCTTTTTTCTTGCAGAGAACGTTTTCGCCAAATTATAGTAGAATGCACCATGGTCTCTCATTGCCAACTATGGATTCGATCAAAGCCGACGGACAAATCTAGGTCCACAATGAGAACCAAATCCCTTTGTTACTGAGCCCATACCAAGCAATCTGTCTGCGTGTCAAGTACTGTGTTCATGTCACAGACCTCTCAATAGTGATACCGCGATGTCAATTATCTTCCGGCTACTTGGTGCAAATACTTACCAAGGCATCCATTGCCGGTAAGCATTAGCACCAGTCGGAAGGTAAGTGATCCGTGTCTCTATTCCACCCATTAAGTCAGGATTGGGCGCCGAGCCTCGACAGTCCAAGATCTAGCACTTGGTGAGTGGAGTTTATCCTTCCATGCTACCATTACGACTTGCTGCAGTTCGAATCTTGTCGCTTCCATCTTCCGAGGCGCGATACGTGCACCTCCAGTAGTTCTCTCTGCACGCCATTTGTATAAGCCAGCATATGCATGGCTGACCAATTCCCACGGTTGGGAGCCCGCCGTATGATACGGTACGATAACCGCATATAACCCTGACAGTCATTACCCTGTGTGAACTTCTCAAGACAGTAGAGTTTGGGGCTGTCAAGACCTCGTGCCATATCGGTACATAAGGCCATCGACCTCACTACGCCCAAAAAGAGGAAATGTCAGCCAGCACTGGCACCACCAAGATTGGGCAACAAGACAGCCAAAGCTGAAGTACTTAACAAGACTTTCGGAGCCAGTTGGCAAAAGTGCTTAGTTGCCTCAGTGTGCGGTACACGTTGATCCTTAACCCTATGACAACCAAATGGGTCTCGGGAGAAGAAGCTCTACGGGGATCTGAAATTGGTGCTCTCATAGGATAGTTTTATTTGAGATTTTGCACCTTCCATACCGCTAATCCCTCCTCTACGACTTTGCGGTGCGCCTGCCAGGACTAGTATAAAACCAGCCGCTACTCAGAATAGCTCTGTTAGGTCTCAAAAAAAGCCGTCATCCGTCCCAGCCCGGAACTAGGATTGCCACACACAACCACCGCCAGGAGCTTTTAACGGCCATCCAGCCGAATATCAAAGTCTCCAGAAATTCAATAAATATAATCGAGATTGAAGTCTACTTTCCGAACACAAGATTATAAGTTGAAAATTTACAGCAAAAACTTTACATGTACTTACGTATTAACACCACCGCTATCTATGACCCGCTATATCTGTCTTTATTTCACAAGTCTATAGTATCAAGTATATAGTATCACAAGTATCTAACCTAACAGAACCAAGACGGGAAAACTGAGGAAAATAAATCGATTAGGTTCGCTTAGACTTGCGAAAAAAGGTAACGCGTGCCGGCCGCGGCAGCGATCGGCGAGCGCGGTGATGTTAATATGTAAGTACCCTTTACATTTTTGTACAAATTCTTTATAAAGTAAATTATAGCATTTCATTCTTTCAATAGTTTGAAATATAGTATTTTATGCCAACAACAATTAGGTACGTCGTACGGTTACCAACTTATAGTAACAGAATTCATTCTCACTTGCAGTTTTTCGGCTTGAATTTTTACTGGCTTTGTTTTATGTGAGCGTTTAAGTATCAGCACCTGTGCAAATGGAGGCGTTACGTATTTCTTTTTACAACTTTTATTATGGATACAATCTGTAACGGTGACGGCTCACTGATGACGTATACTGACACCGTATTTATTGATGTCTGATAGGATTTTACAACGAACTTTAGCATTCAATGAAGGAAAACATGGTAATTAAACTGTGGCGATTTCTAATGGCGGCGTGACTGGCTGCCTCACGTTCAAGTTGAGAATCTAAAGTCAAACATTTACAAGTGTCATCCGGTAGAAGCAATTGTGAGCCTTATAAAACAGAAATAGTTTAGAAAATTATCCGATACGAAATATATATAAGAGTTGTTGAGGTTTGTATTGCTGGTACACATATATGTTTCAACAACTCATAAATGTATGAATAGTTAGCTTAGCTCAGATATGTCGCGAATTGCATGTATCAGGCAACAGCCCTTTTTTTATTTTGTTTTATTTACGTGGGGAAATCCCTTATGGATACACCACCCTCTCGGGGGAGAGAGTGGGTTATGTCCGACTCGCACGGGCTAAAACCGGTGTACCGTCCGACCGTATTGTTGGGGCGGCAAGTGATCGAATTATGCTAGTCCCCTTGGATAGCCGCCCCAACGGTCCGCTCGGTGGAAGGTGTCCGAACAGGCAACAGCCCAAGCCGAGGTGTGCCGTACACCCTTGAGCTAGTTGCCCATATAAAATTGGCTGAGAGCCTTAAGCGCTCGCCTTAGTAGTCCGGTGAAGCTGTTAAGACCTTGCTTGGTCAATAGCGTAGTCAGTTCGAAAAAAAAAACAATCGTGAGCAAGTTTCTTCATACGTGTTATCATTTTAGACCATATTATAACTCGGCCTTAGATGCGGCTGTAGTCAAACTTTAAACCCTAAAAATGAAATAAGTAACATTATCTTTATTAGTCTTGTCAATATTACTTATTTTAAGGCTAGATCATATGAATATAAAGAAAGCTCTGCAGTATCAGCAAACTGGAAATAACATTATTATAAAAACACTACATTATTTTTTTTCTCTTTATTATAATTATTTACCAAACTATTAATATTTGATGAGATTAAAATCATTCTGTACCACTTTTCATTTAAATGCTAGTTTAATATCTGACCTTCATAATACAAGTGCGCATAGTAAGTAATATAAATACGTTTTTCCCTTTAGATATAAAAGTTAAAGAACCAACTGAAGAGTCATTGACAAAAAAAGTACGCCAGTATATGGATCCCAAGTTTATGAGTGTAAAAGAAGCAGCGAAACAACTGATGTCTATAATCGAAAGTAATCCTGACACAGGTGAATGAATTTCATTTTTAATCATAATATTTTATAGTGGTACTTTTAATCTATACTAATATTATAAAGAGGTAAAAGTTTGTGAGTTTGTGACGTTGTAGGGGGTAATCTCAGGAAATACTGGTTCGATTTGAAAAATTATTTCAGTGTTATATCGCTCAAGTATCGAGGAAGGTTATAGGCTATATATAATCACGGTAATACCAATAGGAGCGGAGCACCAATGAAGAATGTTTGAAAAATCGGAGGTTCTTTTTTCTCTTGAAAGCTTCCGTTGCGTGTTAGCGTTAGGATGAAGTAGCGGGAACAGCTAGTTATAATTAAAGCTAGATATATTTATTATAATTGTAATCACATATGATTTATGCTTTGTATTGTATAGGCTATGATTAGTAATTTGTAAAAAAAAAATGTATTTTTTGGATATGCTATGCTTGAAAATCAGTGTAATATTTCAATTATATATACTGTGTGTATTTTAATACTTATATGATTTATTCATATATAAACAATCTTCAAGGTTAGCAACACAACTATGATGCCCTTAGTGTTGCAGTTGTCCATAGGCGACGGTAACCATTTACCTTCTGCCTATTTGCTGCCTTTTCGCATAAAAAAAACTCTGTAGGAACTTTAATATGCTTGTATTTATTTGTGACATTTCACTTCTATCGTATAGTTATAATATAAACACACTCTTTTACATAATGTTCGAATTAATCTAATTAGACATTATTAATATTATGCACTAAATAGCGCTGACAATTGATATTTTCCTGTTTTGCGTCATGCTGTACTTGATGTGTTGTTTTTTTTTTTTCAAATTAGTATTAATCAGGCAGTTACTATAATTAATCGTGGCGGTCGTGTAGTCAACTGGCTCAATATCTGCAGTTTTTAAACGCGACGTGTAGCAAAGATTTGTTTGTAATGCGCCTCAATTTACTAATTTCAGTTGGTAATACTATTAGTTGTCGGTGATGGAAAACATCGTTAGGATATTTGAGCCTGAAAAATGCTTTTTTTTTATATCATAGGAGGCAAACGGACAGGTCGGTCACCTCATGTTAAGTGATCATCACCGTCCAGTAAGTGCGTTGCCAACCTGTCTTGGGGAGAGGGGAAGTGGGACCTCCGGCGCTCTCACTGACCGAATGAAACGCAACAATGCAAGCACTGTTACTTCACGTCGGTTTTCTGTGAGAGGGTGGTACTACCTCGGGCGAGCCGACCCATTCATGCTGAAATCATTAATAGCTTCAGCGTAACTCTACCACTTAAAAAATATAATGATTTTTGGCTTAATTTTACGATCGGCCGCCTGCCTAACATCAACCCTCCTTGGGATTATTTTATTGTACCATTGTACTTATGATTATTATTATATAGTTACGAAATCTGATTGGACCTTTTAGCCTTACAATTTCCTGTACGTTTTAGCTTTGGTAGGCTATTTATATTGTCTGCTTGAGCGGCACCATCGTTCCGGTTAAAAACGAAGTTCTTCAAGAGTATGGTTTGCTTGCTATATTGCCATTTTGATGTAACAGAAAACTAGCCAACTTTAGACTATTAGCTTATAGCTAATATTCGTATACTGTATAAACGTTATATGCATTCAGATATCGACACATATCAGTTTTCATGAGAATCGATTGAATTGTACAGAAGTCTGCACAGCAGCCTCTCCTCCAGTGTACGGTTTCTTCTAAGCCTGGTCAACTAAGGTCCTCAAGTTGGAAATATATTTCCAAGCACCTGTTGGTGGGTGTCTTATGATTGCTGAATTTGAGAACCAGTCCCGTCTAGATTTAGCGTGTTTTCCAATTTAGTCCGTATCGTCATATATTTCAGGATACTTCTTTGTGACGAAATCGTATAAATTTTAATACTTGGTGTTCGGATCAGTTAATAGAGCGGGGTACAGACGGGAGACATATAAAAAACCTCACTAACTTACCAAATACTGCATGACTTTTTAAATTACTCGAAGAGTACAAGCAGTCCTCGTACTTACGGCATGTTAGGTTCTCGAAATACGCGACGTAAATCGAAACGACGTAAGTCCATACATATTTTTTCATATGTTTACATGTAAATCTCGAGGGTTAGGATCCACACGGTCTCAAAATAAAAATAAAAAGTGCATTTATAACAAAGACCTATAACACTTTACTATTACTGTCTTGTTTAGGTGGTATAGTTAGTTTAAAATTAATTTAAATATGTAAGTAAAACCAAAAACTGTCAAAGATGTAAAAAAAAACTAATGTATTACGTCTTGATTGTCCGTTGTCCATGAATTAACTGAACAAAACCAATGGCATATGCGAGGTAATCCCCGCGACAAGTGAATTCACCTATGCCGGAAATCGAAACAATTGACGTATGCTTGAGGAATAGTGTTAAAACAGTGTTCGACGTAACTTGTAACGACGTAAATCGAAACGACGTAAGTCGAGGACTGCCTGTATAATCTTTTGCGGCTTTCACTATGTTTTAAATAACGACGAAGCGCTCGTACTATATACTTCGAGAATATGCTAAATGGTCTTCTAAGAAGTGACATAAATAAACATGTTTACGTTATAAACGTCGTGACGTGTGGTTTTTCTCCAAAGTAAAACTAATATGAGAATAAGTTTCTTACGAAATCCTGTCATTTATAACATATATAGTAGTATTGGATTACATACATGATCATGCTTTTGTATGCAATATTTCTTTATGAAAGATATCGAGATGAAAATATCATATTATACAATTATTGTAATTTGTCTCTTAAATATGTATATGATAATAAGAGAGGAGAAATTACACAATATAAATAAACATTTAATTATATGAGATATCTCTGATTTTTATTTTATTTAATAAATGATCGCGTAACGTACTTTGTGAACACTGTATCTCTCAAATATAGTTACAGCTGTCGGGTCTTTGGATTAGAAAATAAAGAACAGTAATTGAATCTGTTTCAACATCATTTATTGAATCCCCAATAAAAACATGTTACCGAGACAACCTTACATTTTTATATTATATTTTTTATGTACTACCAGGACGCGATTTATAAAAGCGTTCCAATACCCTACAACAGCTCTTCTGTGAATCAAAATATGTTACATAAGCCAGCATCGAAAGCGAAAAGTTAACGAGTTCATTTCAAGCTTTCACCTACCGAATTCACTAATTGTATTACTTTAAATATTCATGAATATAATTACTTTTTTTGTATCGACCTTGATATGTATATATATTTTCCGTGAAAAATTATAATTTTCATAAGTTATTTATATGTAAAATAGGTTTCTTATCTTGCCGAGTATCCTTTTTTTCGTCTATTAGTTTCCTCCAATACAATTTTTTAGAAAATATAACGGGATATGTTGAATTTTAAGCTCTCTCTGGACTGTATCCCACCTTACAGTTCACTGTCGACATATGCCATATTAGCTTCTACCCGCGTATTTTTTCCGTATAATTACTTTGGGCTAATGCTAATGCGATTTTCCAAGTCTTCATTGGTGCTCCGCTCCTATTGGTCTTAGCATGATGATATATAGCCTATAACCATCTCGATAAATGAGCTATATAACACTGAAAGAATTTCAAATCGGACAATAATTCCTGAGATTAGCACGTTCAACCAAACAAACAAACCCTTCAGCTTTATATTATACAATAGTAATACGTTTAATATTTTTTCTTTTAAACAGGTATACAAAAATGCACCGAAGCGATAGGCCTGTCGAGAGTAGGAGCTCCTGATCAAAAAATTAAAGTAATGTCAATCGAAGCGATGCAAGATTTCGACCTTGGTCCGCCTCTGCATAGTCTTGTCATCCCTGCTCCCAATCTACATCCGCTCGAACTAGACTATCTCGCACAGTTTAGATAACTGTATCTAGTTGCACACCGTCAATACGCTTACTGCACCCACAATTCATGTGAAATAAAAATCAATCTTGATAGAATTAATATAGTTTTATTATTTACAATTGTAATAATTAAAATCATGATAATAATATTAACAGAATTTGAGGCATCCACAAATAATAACATTCAAACCCATTGTTGGTCCACAAACTACACACTACAACATAAAATTATAATCGTTTCGAATCATAAGTGTTAAAAGGTACATTAATTATTATTTGGTCTAAGTTTCACAATTCATAAATAATGAAAACTAACTATTAATTAATAATATACAAATAACGGAATGTAGATATACCAACATTGGATATACAATAAATCACCTATTTGGTATACATCAAACACTCTAGATATAACTGGAAAATGGTGGGTCACATTGAAACTAATTTCGAAGGCAGTAGTATAAAATTTCAATAGTATAACAAGAATATTTTAAATTTTGTAAGAAGTACTTATCCGATTTTATCAATTTGTTTAGTCATTTGGGAAAATGATCAAGCTTGTGTCTTCTGTTCTTTGAAGTGGAACATTTGCTGGCTTAATGTAATTTTATCATCTTCAAATTTTATAAATTGCCTTCAGAAATAGCCTCTATATTATTAATAATAATTAAAAGGCATGACTTATTACATATGTGGAATTTTACATTATGTAACACTAGGACATTTTGTTTTATAATTATACAGTCTTTAGACTTAATCAAAAAGGGGTACAGTACACAATGTTTGATAATATTAAATAGATTTATATAACTCGTGCTTTCTATTCATCAAGTGAGATTACAAAACAGTGAACTATATAAATAGATATTGATTTAGAGTATTTAAAATTTCAAACGGCTGATACTTGCTGATCGTCATCATCGTCGTCGGGTACATCATGGTAGTAGTCATAAGGGCGTGTAACACCTTCATGCGAATGTGCGCGGCTCATGCGTTCGAGTCGCGCCACTTGTGCGGCTAACGTGTACGGAGCTTGCGGCATCCGAGGTGGCGGCACGGGTCGCGTGCAACTCGCCGCTGTACACGACCCGTGCCCGCTGTCACTAGATGTAGCTGAACCCGTTTTCCGTAATGGCAAGTTTACTAAAGATGTCACACTACTACTCTCTGCAGACAAGTCTACCGGGAGCGGAGTCGGCGTGTCAGAATGTGACCTTTCGTGAGCCGTCCGTGAACAACAAACACCTGTTCCGGGACCGTCCCGACGATGTGAACATGGTGAAGGACCAGATGGAGGCGGTCTAGGCTGGTGTGGTCTAGTTTTGGCTGGTTCTGATAACGCTAAAAGTTTTCTCACTGCTTGGGGAGATGCTGTACCAAACTTATTACCTGCAAAACTTTTTTTACTTTCACTGGCTGAGGAGGCACTGCTAGTTGTGGATAAAGAGGGTGATGGATGTCGGCGGCGAGGCATCGCGGGGGCCGGCCCAGCTCCCTCGCATTCTAATGATAATGCGTGAAGTCGCTCCTCATCAGTTTCCACATGCATACGGTTTAAATATGCTTTAACTCGTCTCACCATTTGCGCCTCCTCAAACATTTTTTTAGGATTTGGTACATTTGATGACTTTTTCCTTCTTTTAACTGTAACTTGTCCTTGTTGCACTCCAGTTGTGAGTTGATTTAATGCTACCATAGCATTTGAGGGTGGCTGCTTACCTAACTCTAATAAAGTTAGGAGATCATATGGAGAGCTGCACATATTTGTTAGAGTTCTAACTTCTTTTGCAATCATGCGAAGTTTTTCGAAATTTACCATACCTTCCACTTTTGTGTCATTACCTAGGTGAATAAATGTAAGGTCCTTTTTAACAACTGGATAAAATGGTATAACTGGTGATCTTCCTTGCTCTGTGGTGACTAATTGCCTATATTTAGACATATTTCTAGAAGGATCCATCAACATTTGCAAATCTGTGAATAATTTATAATATTTGGTGGGTAATTTTTCCCATGTCATTCTTAATCTAGACACAGCTCCATGTCCTAAACCTGATATAATAGCAAACATAGAATTAAAGTTTTTGCACTCTTTACAATGACGGGCGACTTTAATAAATTGCTTTACAATTTTAGAACGGCGAACTAGATTCTGCTCATTGACAACTTCAGTAACCACCCAGAACATTTCTTTGTTTACAAGTTCTGCAAACTGTGATAACATTGGTGTACCATATCTGCTTTTTAATTTAAATAGATCATCCACATACTCTGTACTTTCTATCTGTCGGAATATACAAAAATCTTGTAGAGTTAACTGCACTGCTACTTCTACTGCATTTAATTGTAAAAAGTGAACAACACTCTCTCGAAGTAGTTCTGGAGCCATATCATCAGGTACTAAAGTTTCACTAATCCCATTTGTTTTAAGGTAATATCTGGAACTGAGACCAATACGTTCAGCGAGATTCTGTAGTTGGTCTGGTAAGCGATGCTGCTTAATAATGCCACCTTGTGCAACTGACATTTCACATAAAGAGAAATTAGAACTGGGATCTGTTATACCAAACTCCTGTAGGGTTAACATAACAACCTCTCGGGCAGTAGTTTCTTTATGCACTAATAAATACTTGCAAGTTTGATCAGCTCTATATACTTTTAGAACATGTTCAGGATAATCTGAAGATTGATACTCATCATAACATATTGATATTAAGTCAGGATTACTGTGCGAGTTATAAAAAGATGTACTAGTGTTAGCTTTATTTAATGATTCTGAGTTAGAAAGTATACTATCATCACTGTGCAAACCATCCGTAATAGTATTTTTAGGGAGTATATTCATTTTCATCAAAGCTTTTTGGAGTCTCCTTTTAGGCCCCAAAGTCATAAAACCTTTCTGTGGTTCTTTTTTTATATTAAGTTGCTGTGGCTTTTTCGTAGGTGACTGAAATACTGGTGTTAGTGTTATAGGATCATCACTTAATATTTCTGCTGTAGATAATCTTGCCCTAGGGTCAGTTTGCCAACGTACCATATTGGCACAGCTTCTTTGTCTGGGAGAATTCTCAGGCATTAATAACATTTGTTTAAAAGACAATAAATTACTCTTAACTGTGATGCTTAAATGTGTTGACCCAGTGATTATTTCCATAGCTTTAGCATGACTTACATGCTGAAATGATTGACCATTGACTTCTAATACTTGATCCCCCCTTTTTAACCCTACGTCTTCTGCTTTTGATTGCTTCTCTACTTTGAAAATAAATATACCATATCCACGTTCATATCCTCCTAAAATTGTAAAATTAAGAGGTTCATCTCTAGTGGGACGCGACAATGTCACACTCCTTGTTCGTGCTTTTGCCGAACATGCAATGTTCAACAGTCTTAGTTGACTTTCCATTTTTTCACGTTCTAGTGAAATTTCAAAACTTTCCAGAAATTCCATCATGTTTGGATCCGTTTCGAAATCAGTAAAATGATTATTTACCCAAAGTAAAACTACTCTTGTGACTTTGTCACGCACTGAAGGTTCTGAAAACCAGGCAAGAAGTTGTTTAGCAACAACCAAAGGACTCTCTATAAATGTTCTATGAGTTAATAAGAAATCCTCAACATATGTGGAATCACGAGAGTTATCTTCAACAAGTTGCAACATCAACTGTTCAGGAGTACCTCTAATGACTACATGTCCTTGTTGATGTCCTGACTCCCCAGCAGCTCCTCTATATTCAGTAACCAAAACCACAACACCATGTTCATTTTCATGTCTTCTTATGTTTTCCTCACCTTGATGTAGTATTCTATAATAGTCAGTCTGTGTAACACATACAAACTGGCAGTCATCACACCGTGTAGTCATTACACCTCGATGATACAGTTTCTCTAGTGTAGCTTCTGCCATTCCAAAGCTATCTCCAACATTGAGATGTTCAATATCTCCATGTGCATGTTCAATACCTACATGTCCATTAATGAGGACAGACCATGAGTCATGTTCTTCACCATCATTCATTACAATAGTCCCAGCTTTTTCAACAACAGCAAACACCATAACAGCACACAAGGCTTTTCGAACTGTCAGAGTCATATTGGTAAATGCTTTTAAATGTTGAGTGAATTCCAGAAGTATTTCAATATCATCATCAGTTCGTTCACTTGGATCTTTTTCAAGACATTCTCTAACAGCATCCCTTACAGTCAAACTATCCATGCTTTCTTCCATATCTTCTTCTTCATCAGAGTCTACAATGGATTCAAGGAGTCCAGAGAGATCAACCTCCATGTCCATATCGAGTGAGCTGTGTACTGAAGTCATTGTGTCACTACCACTGTATGCAGAGCTTGTGTCGCTCGCGTTAGAGCACTTCAGTGTGTGAGGATACAGCTCTGGACTGTGACGGCCCCCACGCCCACCTCTCAACATTGTGAAGGTTCTAACCTTCTTAATAGAAGTCCAGCTCCTGAAATATGATTTCATTAAATATAAACAATTTTCATTTTTGCTTACCAGATGGTTGATATATACCAGATGGTTGGTATAAATACAATATTTAAAAAAAAAAACATGTCAGTATCACATAATACTACATAACTGCAAACATCTTATCAATATATTTAATTACGTTATATATTGCCATATAGAAATTTCCTAGAAAAATTACATAATTTATTACAAACGCAACATATTAACTCTTCAAGCGCTTATGAATTGCGGGAGACTTTCTTTTGTATGTACTTAGCTGATCTACGGTTTATTAGATACTTGCTGTTGTCATGAATTCGGCATATGACGTTTTGAAAAAATGTAATAATAATTGTGAGCATGTAAACTACTAAATAATAAACAGTATATATAGTGGTATACCTTCACAATTTATATTTATTTTGCATTCATGGCGGAACTGTCAGTGCTTCCATGTTGCTTTCTAAACGACTAGATTTCTTTTATAACTGTCGACAGATCTTTCCTATATGCGCCAGTCGTTACACAAATACTTGAATATGCACAGAATAACATCAAACTTCTACAAAACAATAAGAGTCGTTTCAAAGTGCTGAAAGTGTAAAAATATTTAGAAAGCTGCTTTCCTCCGATCAAATCTGATGCATGCTGAAACACAGATAATATTTAACGAAGTGTTGCCATTTACCATTCTTACGTGAGCTTTCCTCTAACTTTGATATTATATATAAAATACCTAAAAAAATTGTTTGTATAAAACAAACATATTTCGCTCACAGCTTTCGCTGTATGGAAATTTGATGAGAGAGGAAAACCCCTTTAAATCATTTACTTAAATAACAATTTAAGGTAAAAAATATTTTATATCTTATCCCCTTATGTTAATACGATTACACATGTATAATAATAATCTTCTAGTCCATGAACTGCCACACAGTTTTTCAAAATTGTGACATATCGGCTGTCAGTTGTAAATTATTAATAGTTTTAAAATGCACTGTTTAGATTATTTCAATTTCTCATTTGTTTTGAATGTGGTGTCTTGTCCGATCGAATCAATAAACGAATCTGAGGCTTTGCGATTTCCCATATATGCTTAAAATTAACATATAGAAATTTATGACCTAACATTAATGTGTAAAATCTCTAAAATATAAGATAAATAAAATGTATAGGTATTTACTTATACATATACGTAATTTTAAATATTTTATCTAAAATTATTCTGTTAGGAATCAGTTATTATAGCGCATTT
Organism: Antheraea pernyi; assembly: GCA_015888305.1. Classification (NCBI taxonomy): domain Eukaryota; kingdom Metazoa; phylum Arthropoda; class Insecta; order Lepidoptera; family Saturniidae; genus Antheraea; species Antheraea pernyi. The sequence goes on along the minus strand of MU158763.1, from coordinate 1,152,820 downwards.
TATACGTAACTGCTTTTAGTTGAGTTTAAATAAAAGAAAAATAAATTTATCTATTATACTTGCTTCAAAAAAAAAGATTTTATTATGTATAAATTATATTTAACCTGTGATGAGTGTAACGTTCCATAACCGGAAATGTAAAGTAATTTTTATTCTTATTATTTTTTTGGTAAAACATTGTGAATAATTTATAATTACTACCACTACAAATAAGCATTAATTTATTTTAAAATAATTTTTATTCTAATTTACTTTTATATAATATATATACAATATAAAGGGATTCCAACTGACCTACTGAATATTTTCTATCTCCATCTATTTTCAGAAGTAGGTACTTTTCTAGGAGTATAGCGTTTTCGCAGCAAGTCAATGATGTTAATCTTTTACTTATAAATTTTATAAATTGATCGCTTCTTATAGTGAAAAAGTAGCTGGAACCTTAAATTATACTTGTGAAAGTGCAGCATTACAAAACAATCTTGTGTATCGCGTTAAAATGCGTGCTGTTTCACTCTTGAAAGGGACGGCTAGCGATGGCGAGAATACGATGATGGATTTTTGGTGTTAAATTTTACTTCGTGTCATCGCTACTTTAGTTTTCGATTACGCATAGGTGGGACGATAACCATTTTGAGAAGTTATTTTATTTGTTGTAACAAATAAATCTTTGAATTATCTTTGGCGATTATTGGCACGAAATATATTGTCATTGACTGACCGGCTGATATTACACGAGGCTTGTATATGTATATATGACTTCTGCCTTCTGCTATTCGTGACACGCCTCAGAAAATAAATCTAAATTTGTGAACTGAATTAATCTTTTCTGCATTTGTGTCATTTTAGTGATATAGAAGTATTAAAATTACGTAACTTTTGTGGAATCTTGAAGTGTTTAGAGAATGGCTTGAGTGTGACCACTCCATTACCGTCATGTGTGACGAAGGAATGTTTGTTTAGGCTCTAATATTGTGCTTCGATCTTACGGGAAGTGCGCGTTCATCTCGTGAGCTGGGCCAGATCATGAGTCTACCCGAAAAATTACATTATTTGCATTGATTACTCTCTACCTATTGTCATTTGGGACACTTTTATATTGCCAAAATGTCTTCGGGAACTTTTGTGGACAGAATTGATCCTTTTGCCAAGAGATCAATGAAGAAAAAAACTAAGAAGTCTCAGGGTTCCTCCCGTTACCGTAACACCCAGGATGTGGAACTGCAGGCTCTGCCATTGCTTAAGGGTAAGTTGTTAATAGTATCAACATAAAAAATTAATATCAACATATCTGTTTAGACATTATTTACATACAAATTGTTTCCTATGATCATTCTAATTTTGTTAGTTCGTTGAACTTTTTGCCATGATAATAATTTAGTTCTATTAAATATTCGTAATATTTTGGATTATTTATTAAAGATCATTACAATACACTGTTGTATGGTGATAGATTTATAGTTATTTTATCCTAATTCATTTTAACTTGTTATGCTTTTTTATAATTCCCTAAACTAACCTCATTTTAAGAAAAACAATTGTTATAATTATGATACTGTGTTGTCTCAGTATCTTATTGATGTAAAGAATTAGGAATCATGCATAAGTTATTAAGATTAAACATAGTATTTATGCAAATTTTATAATTTTTTATTCAGTATTTTAAAATATGAACCAAACTTATTGCATTATAATTTTGTGTAATGTAAACATTGAAATTCTATTTTTACATTTACCAGAAAGTCTTACTGGAATTTAATATGTTGTAGGGATGTAGAGTAAGTTGTATAATTTGAAACTATATTTTTATTAGCATATTTAAACAAACATTATGTGTATAATTGTGCAATAAAAAACAATTAAAACTTTCTGTAAAACAGTTTCTAAGTACATCAAGATTTGAATACAAAACATTAGTGATATTGTCTACTTTGAAAATAAGTATGCTTTACAGTTCATAAAAATTATTAAAAAAATAAATATTGTCTCATACACTGTATTGAAAGAACAAATCCAGTTTGGACTTTGGACTTATCTGTGTTTTATTAACATTCAATAGATCTTTAAATGAATACCAGTTACAAGTTTATTGATATTTACTGGGACAAAGTATTTCAATGTGACTGGTCAATAGCATGTTGCTTATTTTATCTTATAATTTCTTATTATTTATTATCAAAAGATTTTGGTGGAATACAAATATTGTACTGAATGTTATGTTTATATTTTTCAAGAAAATAAACATGTATATAATAAATATTTCCAGACGTTCCAAGCAGTGAACAAGAAGAATTGTTTATCCGTAAACTACGACAATGCTGTGTGGCTTTTGACTTCATGGACCCTGTCGCTGATTTGAAGGGCAAGGAAATTAAGAGAGCTACTCTCAATGAACTTGTCGAGTACATCACTGGCGGCCGTGGGGTGCTTACTGAACCTGTGTACCCGGAAATCATTAAAATGGTAACATGTTTTGTTTTATTAAAGTATGAAATATCATGGAAATTGCAGTCAAATTACTTGTTACTTCCAGGCAAATATAAATGGGCTAGGGGCATTGACATATAAAACCCAAGATACATAATCTCGAATAAAAGTAATGCTCCAAACCAGCCACAAAAACTCCCCAATATACATATTGGCTATAGTTGTGCAATTAATGTATGATTTTGCAAATTCAGCCTTACCTTAATGATTTAAAGTTGTTTTTATAAGGACGCAAGTGATATGAGACTATTTGAAATAACTGCATAATGCACTCATTTTTGTATGTCGGCTGTGAGACATTGAGCATCTTGGGTTTTTGTATATAAATGGCTAGGGGTCAAAAGGGGTTATATTTCACTTTTTAAACTCTCTCACTCTTCCTCTTGTAAGCTATTACAGCATGGAAGCATATTGTTAGTATCACTATTATTACAGACTTGGCACAATAAGTGCTTAAAAGCAAGATGTAATTGTGTATATTATTATGTCCTTATGTCATAAGGCCATTTTCTTATCACAGCTTTGCCTAGAGATGAGATAATAAGTTTTCAAACAGTACAAGCTTGGATTAAAATATACTAATCACCTAGTGGTGTAGTCATAATGGTGATGGTATTCAGGTTTGCTTAGATAAGAAATATTAATCTTATGGCATAATTTTATGGCAGAATAGGGATTATTCCATGTTGTGTTTTTTGTTATTTTATCTGAAAAATAGTATATATCTTCTTACTTTGGAATGACTATGTGTGCAAAGTAGTCTGTTGTGTTAGCATGTGGATATATTGAAACTCCTATGGCTAAGGCAAGTGAAGATCTGTGGTAAACAATGAACTGATTTTGATTGATAAAGTTTTTTTATACTTTTTTATATGTTTTATTAATTCACTTCTCTTGATGTCTTTAAATAATTTATTTTAAAAATACACATTTGTCTTATATGATTTTTTTTTGGGGAGAATGTAAATTCTATCTGCAAATATATGAATGTGCCAGATATCTATACTTTATTCTATATTGTATGTGTATTTGATTAGGTATAGTACTGTTTTTTATTTATTCTATTCATGTAATTTGCATGCAAGGTAATGGTCCAAACTGAGGTTTAGCTACTTTGGCTACTTTGCCTTCAAACTTGGTAAATCAGTAGAGGCCATTCCGGCCAACAGTGTTAGTTATGATTAATGGAAATGGCTACCTTTTTATAGCATATTATGTGAATATAATACTATTAGAATATGAGAATGCAAACCTCAAGATTACATATTTAAGAAATATACATCATTACATAGTATAAAACAAAGTCCTCTACCGTGTCTGTCTGTTCGCGATAAACTCAAAAACGACAGAACGGATTTTCATGCGGTTTTCACCAGTGGATAAACTGATTCATGAGGAAGGTTTTGGTATATAATTTGTCAAGTATTTTTTTTATAATCATGATGTGACAATGTCTGCCGTGCCCGCTAGTATTTTATAAATTCGTTGTAATAAATAATCTGTTTATTCACTTATGTCTTTATTATAATTCTCTTTTGCTAATATTATTATATTTATTCATAAAATCCACCAAACTATAATTTTAAGGATATTTCTATGTTACACCCAGCAGCAAGTTCTGTGTATATTAGTTGAAATCTAGATTTATTTCGGATATCGTTAAATATGTTGGGAAGACACGGTTGGATTTCTTTTTAGATTTTCTGTTTCTAAAATGTAAGAATTTCTGTGTGTCTCTGATTAATCTCTAATTAAAAATTCACCCGAGTTATTTTATTCTCCAAATTCTAATAGTACTGGTATTTAGATGAGCCAATGATGCGATATAGAAAACCTGACAAATGCAATGCAGAAAAATATTTAAATACATTAAAATACGATTAAGTGGGACATGTTATCAAAATTACAGTAAAAAACCTAATATGAGTTATTTCTTAGAATTTTTGTAACAATTTCCTCTATCAGATCTTGATTGTGTATATTGAAATTCTATCTTAGAAATGGTTGTAAAAGCGAACCAAAATGACCATTTTTTTTAAAGTAAACTATATTTTTTGTGAACGTTATTAAATTTTATTACCGAAACTAGCGACCTGCCCCGTCTTCGCATAGGTATTATCCACGAATATGGTGTCGAGTTTCTAAACGATTTAGATACTTTGTTTGACACTATAATATTCACAATTAATCAAAGTCATCCAATCCACTTCGAGAATCATCATACAGACAACTGTTTCTATATTCATTGCGATAATATGCTGTAATAGGCGATTTTCGTCTACATTAAATGCTCAATGTAAGAAATATATCTAATTGGATAAGAATTAAGGCTATGTTTGCTCGCGACTCCGTCCGCGTACAACTCTGAAAGGCCATTTTTCCTTATCTACTTTTCGCTCGTACTTAAGTCGCGTCGTCATTAAAATTACAATAATTTTTGATAGAATGGACGGATTTTAATTAAATTGATTTTAATGAGGGTTTTATCGTGAACCCAGTACTTTAGCAGTGATGCGTGTTCATACAAACAGATAGACAGACATGTCTAAAAATGATTGAAATGCAAAAATTTTTTTCACGAAAATCTAAAAAGAGCAGACACGTTAGATTATTACATTATTATTATATGTATAGAAGATAAAAATGCTTATTGTAGATCTTTCTTGTGAGATATAAATGACCATCTGAAACTTTTCTGTGGGCTTCTTTAATTTGTACAATGTTGTAGTACGTTATTTTAATGTACCTCATAAGGTATAAACCTTATGATCTAAAGCTAGTGTTACTAATATAAGCATTTAAAAACTCCTTACGATTTCATTAAAATACATTGAAATTTACCTTATATCAATGTAATACATATATAAACCTGCTAGAGCAAAATTAGCTTAGCATTTATGGCTTAGTTGATAGCATATTCAGCGACACAGCGTTAATGGACGTAGGTTCGAATCCTTGCAACGGAATTGAAGACTCCGTTGAAAGAAAACATCAGGATCAAACCAGAATATGGTGATAGTGTTTTTTCCAAGTCCGCTTGGTTAGCTACCACCCTCAACTTGATAATCTGTTGCCAAGTACCTGTTGGTGTGTTCTAGTAGTAGCATTTGAGAGTCAATTCTCACTATATTTGACCATTTACTCTACTACATTGATTCTAGTTTATCATCTAAGACCACATCATCATTTACATCAAACGAGTTTGTGGTCAAATGCTAAAACCTATACGGTGTTATTACAAAAAAGTTAAATACGTATTGAGCTCCTGGCTTTAAAAAGGTCTCGTAATAAATGCACCGCGCTTGCTGAATGTTCGCCATCTTGCTTTTTGTCTCGGTTTGGATACGTTAGGTTAAAGTTGTGAAAAAGGATAACACTTGCCTCGGGCGAGCGCTGTGCATTTATTACGAAACCTTTTTAAACCAAGTATTTAATACGTATTTAACTTTTTTGTAATAACACGGATAAAGTATTTTAAAAAAATGTAAATATTAGTGAAAACTCTACCAAAATAAATATAAACTGAAATAAATTTGTACACGGGACAATTTTTTGTAACTGGATATGTCATAAACTGAATAAATAGGTTACCTCATTAAGTAAGAATAATGTCCTTATCTCTATAGAACCCACTCATCCAGGTTTCAAAGTAATCCATACATATAACTAGAATGTAATTTTAACGTGTCTACACTTCATTTTTTAGTAAAAAAATGTATTGTGACATGTATGTACAATGTAATGTATCATCATTTCGAAAAATGTGTTTTTGGTTGCCTGTTTGTTTGTGTATGCATCACTGTTAAAGTACAGTGCTTATGATAAACCATAATCAAGGAAATCATAAAGCATATCTTCGAGTAAAATATACTCTGTCTCATGAAAATCGGTTCACTCTATCAAAAGAGCATACGTTAGAGCAGTGGTACTAAATCTTTTTTTTAAACATGCCACATACATGTTTCACTCATGGTGTCGCGGGCCGCAAACTACACAGGTTTTGGTATTAAATAAGAAAAACGTATTGTCAAATTAACAAAATATTAATTTAGCGAAAAATGATTGTTGTGTAATAAAACAAGTTTGGTATAACCCTTATATCATAAGGAACGCATTGCGGTCGGGTTATCTGGTATCTATTTAATTTACTTAGCGTTCTAATAGTTTTTCTGATGGGTACGAAATTTAAAATAATTAAAAATAAAGTATTTCGGGTGGGTCAAGTACAAAGATCCGGCGGACCGCAGGTTGAGTATAACTGCGTTAGAGCATTACTTAAAGCTGCTGGACAGATATCAATCACATTTTATTATTGTTATTTATAGACGTTGGTTCTTATCTAATAAAATAATTATCACAGTATTTTCCTTTAAGATAAAGTTATTAAAGTTTTAAGAAACGAATGTGTGAAGTGGGGCATGCGATGGGGTTCCTATGGCAGGGGAGACGAAGTAAAGAGATAACATTGTCCACAAAGAAATTTTGTTAGCATAGTATAATTTTGTTTTCAATTTTTTCATGTTGTTTCCATTGTACATAAAATATATTGTTGAGCTAATAAACAATGCAGATGTAGCCTCGGGTGTAGTAGTAAATATATTTTTACATTTGATGCAGATTTCGGCGAACTTGTTCCGTACACTGCCGCCAAGTGAAAATCCTGATTTCGATCCTGAAGAGGATGACCCGACTTTGGAGGCTTCCTGGCCTCATCTTCAACTAGTCTACGAGTTCTTCCTGCGCTTCCTTGAGTCAACTGATTTTCAGCCGACTATTGGCAAGAAGGTCATTGACCAGAAATTTGTACTGCAGGTAGTTACATTCATTATGTATATAATAATACTGATATTATAAAGCTGGAGGGTTTGTTTGTTTGGTTGAACGCACTAATCTCAGTACCTACTGGATGATTCGAAAAATTCTTTCAGTCTTAGATAGTTAATTTATTGAAGGAGGCTATAGACTATATTATGATATTTGTGGGGTGATAGGGTTTACAGCCTGACTGGGTCGCAACCACCATGTATATGGCGAAAAAGCCCGTCATAGTGATTCGCTTCTGTGGGTCGCGTTTCGGGATCAGCCTGTGCGACCGGCGATGGATAGTGTGTCACTCGGTGGCCGCCATTATTTTTGGATTGTACTGTGTTTACCATCTGGCATAGTGTAGTCACTTTGTCGTGCTACGATTAAAATAAAAAACAAAATAAAAAAAAAACGCAAAGACCAATAGGAGCGGAGCACCAATGAAAAATGTTTCAAAATCGATTTTTTTTCCCTTTTAACAGCTTCCACTGCGTGTTAGCATTAGCCCAAAGTAACTATTTCACGCGGACAAAGTCGCGGGCAGAAGTTAGTTATGTATATTTAAAATATCAATTTAAATTCTTGCTTAATATGACGGTAATTGATTAACATGAGATTGATAAGATATACTTGTTAGTGAAAGCTTTTTAACTCCTAATATAATATTCTAATGTAGATTATACATTACTTGTTTAATTACGCGATACCACTGCAACTGTATTGTGGTATCATGTGGTTCTCGCATTCAATTCAAAACTCAAATAAGATTAAAGTAAAGTGTAAAGCACATTATTTGGATAAAATAAATATGTAAAAGTGATTGTAGATAGGTATTTAATTATTATATTAATCTTTTAATTTTAAGGTAAATATAATTCATTGAAATCAGACTACAAGTACCCAAAAAGAGATATTTTACTTACATTCACTTACTATTCATAAAAATAGGTAAATATTTTAGAGCGAGGTGAGTGTGTACATTAATTTGGAAATAGATTTACTATTGAGTTTTTAAATTGTATAATGAACTATTGCAATCAGTTCTTTATGGCATATGTTTGTAGTAGGGAATCTGCAAATTACCATTAGTACTCAGTAGAATTTTGTTAGAGAGTTAGGTTACAACATACTTTTTTTCTTCCCATTTGTTGACTTGTGTAAAATTAAATATTTTCCACATATCCAGTTGAAGACATGAATGGATGAATCGGCAACATTTATTTAATTGTTCATTTTATGACGTAAATGACAGTGTTTTTTTTAGCTGCTCTTTGGAGGGGTTCATAAAACATGATAAACTTAACATATTTACGTAAGATATTCGAAAAAATATTTATTCATTTTCTTTGGGCGACCTTAATGTACATTATTAAGACCTGTTATCATCAAAGTATGTTAAGTTTATCATGTTTTAACTTGATAAATTAACATTTTCCTATGAGACTAGAAAAAAACGTTTTATGGGTCATCCTAATATACATATTCTGTTCTTACAATGTTAGTGCAAAAAGGATTAGAAATGAAAATAACCAAATTATCCAAACTGTATATTTGATATAATGAAAGTTTCAAACTTTATAGTGTATTTCTGTAAATTTGTGACATATTGACATATCACTTACATCTTTAATTATTGCAGATCGATAGTAAGTCTTTGGGAGAATGGTTAAAAAAAAAGTATCTTGTTTGCTACTAATTGAATCAATTAAATACTTGAGTATGACTTTTAATTCTTTAGTCTACATTGAATTATAAGTATATCATAAAAAAAATATCTCAATTACTATCTATATAAATAAATAAAGCTAGAGGGTTTTGTTGTTTGGTCGAATCCTCTAATCTCAGGAAATACTGGTCCGATTAATTGTGAATACTCATCTTCACAGCTCATTTATCGAGGAAGGATATATATCATTACGCTAAGATCAATAGAAGCGGGGTATTAATGAAGAATGTTTTAAAATCGTTTTTTTTTTTCTTTTAAGACCTTTCGCTGCTTTTTTTTCCGGACTGACCACGCTATTGTCCAAGCAAGGTCTTAACAGCTTCACAGGACTACTAAGGCGAGCGCTTAAGGCACTCAGCCGATTTTATTTTGACAACTAGCTCAAGGGTGCACGGCACACCTCGGGTGTGGCTGTTGCCTGATACATGCAGTTCGCGACCTATCTGAGCTAACCTAAGCTTTCGCTGCGTGTTAGCGTTACCCCAAAGGAACTATTTCAAGCGGACGAAGTCGCGGAAACAGCTAGTATAAAATAAATGTAGGTATTTCTATTAATAAATAATAATGATGATCTTTGTTACTAGCTTTTAGACTTGTTTGACTCGGAGGATCCTCGTGAGCGCGATTTTCTGAAAACAGTCCTGCATCGCATCTACGGCAAGTTTCTGGGATTGCGAGCTTTTATACGAAAACAGATCAATAATATTTTCTTGCGATTTGTTTATGAAACTGAACATTTCAATGGCGTGGGTGAGCTGTTAGAAATATTAGGAAGGTAAATTATATTTGTTTATTATTAAAGATACTCAGTTCTAAGCGTAAATTGTACGTCTTTCCCAAAGATTGTATAGATTTTTGTTGATTGTTTTATCTGACAAATGTATAGTATTATATATTGAGTTTTGTAAATACACCATTTTTGAACATTTATCTTAAATCATTATGGTATTATAGAATACAGCATTATTCATATATAATTTAAATCTTTATAAAGAATTTCAAGGGACCGAGCATTTCTTTTCGTTATATGAAGGGAAGATAACAAATATATGGTCTTGTGGTAAACCAACCAAATTGAAGTAATTTCTACGTTATAGAAAGTTTTAGACGTTATAAAGAATTTTACACTGTATTTATATATTCATAATTTCCAATTTTCAACAACGTTTTTAATTTTTTTTTCTCAAATTTTGCGGTAGTTATCTCCTATAGTGCCGTTTTTTTTTCTATCTAGCTGTTTTGTCTGAAGCATTACTCGTATAGTTAGTTTTAAATCGTTACCACGTTATTACTATTATTATGTTTTTTTAGAAATCCTATAGGTGTTAGAGTTTGACAACAATCAGATCTAATGTTAAATAAGGAGTGGTCTAATATAGTAAACATTCTAAATCTAGAGGGTGCTCTGAGGTGCAGCTCCCTGAAAACTCAAACAGTTGATTGGTCAAAGATGTTTAAATTCAGACAGGTTGTTAGGCAGCGATAAGCTTAGAAAAAGCATGCTATGATTTCCTTTACCAAAAGTTCGAGTACATTTACCTAGTTTTCAGTCTTAACAGTGGTATACAATAGTGTTATTTATATGTAAAACTATTATTATTATGTAATAACTTATTATGAAGAAAATATTATTATTACTATAGATTTACAATACAAGATAAATATTTCAGACGGCTTTCTACCAAAGTATTAAAAAAATATATTTTTATTTATACTTTATATTAATATTATAAAGCGGTAAAGTTTGTGAGTTTGTGACGTTGTAGGGGGTAATCTCGGGAAGTACTAAACCGATTTAGTAAATTAAATTCTTTTACCAATAGAAAGCCGCGTTATTTTTGATTGTCATAGGCTAAATATCATCACGCTAAGACCAATAGGAGTGGAGCAACAATGAATAATGTTTTAAAATCGTTTTTTTTTACACTTTAAATACATTTAATAATTTGTGGTATAAAAATAGGAAAGTACACTATATGCTGTATAAAGGAAAATGATTTACATTTTTCGATATTTCATTTTGGGACTAAATGAAACTCATAAATTTGTGTTAAGTTTAACACCTTTATTAATTAAAGTTGACATTTTACAGTATAATAAACGGATTTGCCCTGCCTCTGAAGAGTGAGCATAAACAATTTCTAGTGAAGGTGCTGCTACCTCTGCATAAGGTGAAGTGTTTATCGCTGTACCACGCTCAGCTGGCCTACTGCGTGGTGCAGTTCCTCGAGAAGGATGCCACATTAACGGAGCCTGTCGTTCGTGGTCTCCTCAAATTTTGGCCCAAGACATGCTCACAGAAAGAGGTAATTGTCAATAAATGTATTTATTTGATTTAACCCTTAGTACTCGAGGGCTCCGGAGCAGAGCCATTTAAAATTTGTCTATACGTTCTGGAACCAATAAATATTGTGTAGTGTGTTTCAATATAAAAATTCCGGGCGAAAGATGGCAAACCTGTTATTTTTGTGATACCTGTCTAGAAAACCAAGATTATATATTGGTAATTGCTTCTAGAGGTATCACACTTCGGAGGATTACAAAATGTAATATTTTTTATTATTAAATATAACATTTGTAATTTATAACATACACAATACATAAATTTTATTAAATATAACATAATAATAAAGAATTAAAAAATAATAACATACAACAGTGACGTACTAACGGTGACGTAATAGTCCGGTCAATTTAGACATTCGAAGTTACATAAAGTCCCAACAAGCTGAATTTCTGTAAAGTTGTTCAAAACATAATTACAAACAATGTCTAGAAGTTCCCCATCATTCCCCTGTAAGGAAAAAAATTAATAAAAGGTCAAAGGTCAAAAAAATGAGTTTTTCGCGATTTTCAGCAAAACTGTAAGTTTTATCATAAAAGTACTTCAGACAAAAATTGTAGATCATAAAATTATCTATAAAAAATGTATTAATACTTTTTTTCTTACGAGCCACCGTTTCTGAGGTATAACGATTCTAAAAGTTATAAAAGTTGTTATCGTCATAATATGCACACGTTTCCACGCCACCTATGAGGTAGTGTACTTAGCGCGTTTTTTTTAACGTGGTTTCCCCAGTAGGCCGCGGGTCAGTTGTGATCCTGTTTAATGTAAAACTATTGCAAAATAACGGAAATTTTCAAAGATTGGGAAAGATAAAAGCGATGTAAATGAAAAAAAAGTGTTGAAGTTTATTCGTCTTATTCGTAAGTTTCAAATTCTTGTTCTTCTTCTTCTTGATCTTCTTCTTGTTCTTCTTCTCCTGCTTCTTCTTCATCTTCATTTTGGATGCAAGTAAATTGCGTCAATAGCGATGTATCGCATGATACTTCGTCGGAGTCAAACGAATCCTCCATTGTTTGTGATTCAATATTAGAGCACGACCGGCCTTGACAATTTGTGCATGCCAAAGAACAAGACAGTCCGACTTTTTTGCAACCACATTTAGCACTGCATCCCTTTTTGCAGTTGCAAAAAATAGTGTTCAGCAGTTTTTCCGGCGCAGGTGGAAGTAAAGTTTGAACTGGCTCTAATATATTGTTGACCAACTTCCAACCCCAGTCTGTAGGGTCTAGATGATAACCAAGCCACACTTGAACTTGGTAATATACTCGAAGAAGATGTTGGTGAGCAGCAACTGAGGTTGGAGGAAGACAAGCTAATTGAACTTGTTTTTTATTTTTAGTATTTTTAACGAAACATATAATATATAATAAATATATATATATAAAAAATAAATAATATATTATAAAATAAAATTATATTATATAAAAATAAAAGAAAAATAAAGAAAAAATATATATTATATAAAATTTTACAACTCTAGATGTAAATACGTGGCGTACTCATGCATATTATGACGATAACAACTTTTATAATCTTTAGAATCGTTATATCTCAGAAACGGTGGCTCGTAAGAAAAAAAGTATTAATACATTTTTTATAGATAATTTTATGATCTACAATTTTTGTCTGAAGTACTTTTATGATAAAACTTACCGTTTTGCTGAAAATCGCGAAAAACTCATTTTTTTTACCTTTGACCTTGAATTAAATTTTTTCCTTACAGGGGAATGATGGGGAACTTCTAGACATTGTTTATAATTATGTTTTGAACAACTTCACAAAAATTCAGCTTGTTGGGACTTTATGTAACTTCACTCTCATTTTTTGGTCTAAATTGACCGGACTATAATAACATACAACTGGTAATACGAAGGAAAAAAATTTTTAAGGGTTAAGCTTTATTGTACATTATACATATTATTTGATACCTTAAATGATGTAATTTGTACAAAAGGCGGCCTTATTGCTAACAGCAATCTCTTCTACACAACCGTTCGATGGATATGTTCCAGGGAAATAAATCGAGGATATTTTGGGTGTATAATTAAAACAGAACTAATATATAAGACACAATTAAAAACATCTAAACTACAACGATACACAAAACATGCTATAAAATAATAATAATATACAACATATAGGCTATGTAATAATAACAAATCAATATTTATCAAAACAAAGTATAGCACACATTATATGTTAAACTGACAAATATTACCTTTTGACTAATCTATATATATATATATATACTAGCGGACCCGGCGGACGTTATACCGCCCTGACAATAAAAAAAAACTTTGACAAATTAAGTATATAAATTTTCGTCGTGAAACACTTAATCTACTGGTAAAGACCGTATGAAAATCCGTTCAGTAGTTTTTGAGTTTATCGCGAACTGACAGACAGACAGACACGGTGGGAGACTTTGTTTTATATTATGTAATGATATATATATATAATAAAAGGCTAACGGAACGAAATGTGTACATTAAATATGTTAAAGAAAACATAGTCTGGCGGGCCTTAGAATCAATGACAGAACACATTACCATAATTGGTAAAAAATTTGTCTGTCTGTCTATCGTTTGTACAGGATTCACGCAAAAACTACTGGACTGATTTTGACGAAATTTGGTATGGTAATAGTTTATACACCAGTATAACATATATAACACATTCATATATGTATATCATACTTATAAGAAAACACAAAAGAGAAGGTTTGTTATAGGTGGTTCAGTATGTGAACAATTTTGATGTATGGAACTAACACCTCTCACTGTGCATCTGTCAAATATTAACGGTAGCTATAATGGTGGTATAACCACGCCGAAACTATTACTGGTTTCAGCATGAATGGGTCGGCTCGACCGGGGTAGTACCACCCCCTCACAGAAACACCGACGTGAAGTAGCAACAGTGCTTGCATTGTTGTGTTTCGTTCGGTCAGTGAGAGCGCCGGAGACCCACCTCCTCGACCCTCTCCTCTCCCTCCCCTAACCCTTCCCCCCAAAGGGTGGCAACGCACTTGCGACTCCTCTGGTGTTGTTAGTGTCCATGGACGGTGGTGATCACTTAACATCCAGTGACACACGTGTTGGTTTGTCACCTATGACATAAAAAAAAAATGTTTTACAAATAGGTATACGATTTACAACTAGATAGGCACTACAGGCCTCGCTGTGTCTTGGAGAACAAAATCGTTCACAAATGGTGAGGCCAATTAAATCGCTCATGTCGAGTTTAATACACAATACAATCCCATGATTTGATTAATTACTGTGGTAGTCCAGTGAAGCTGTTAAGACCTTGCTTGGTCAACAGTGTAGACAATTCGAAAAAAAAAAAAAATTCACTGTGTTTATAATTGGAACTTCACGCGGATGTAGTCGCGGGTACAGCTAGTTTTTAAATATGGCCATCCCTTGCTGCCTTACAACAGAACGTTCTACATTTTCTATGTAACACTATAATTATTCTTTCAGGTAATGTTCTTAGGTGAGATTGAAGAAATACTGGATGTCATTGAGCCAGCACAATTTGCTAAAATACAAGAGCCATTGTTCAGACAAATAGCTAAATGTGTATCCAGTCCACATTTCCAGGTAATAAAATATTTAAAAAAAAATTAATAAGTTATTATTTAAAAAATATATATACACATGTAATTTGAAATGTTGATAAATGTTTTGCAGGTGGCTGAAAGGGCACTCTATTTCTGGAACAATGAATACATAATGTCATTAATGGAGGAAAACAATCAAATGATAATGCCTATAATGTTCCCGGCTTTGTACCGAATCAGCAAAGAGCACTGGAACCAGACGATTGTGGCTCTCGTTTACAATGTGCTCAAAACATTCATGGAAATGAACTCTAAACTCTTTGACGAGCTTACCGCTAGCTACAAAGCCGAGAGGCAAAAGTAAGTATACACTTTTATTTCAATAAAAAGTTCTAAAATTCCTTACTAATTATAAAATTAAATTTACTTTAACATATAAATGTGAAAGTGGATTTGTTTGTTTGCTTGTTAGTCTTTCAGGCCTTAATTACTTACTTATCATAATGTAATTTTATATAGACTTTGTCCCGGGTAATTTTAATTCATACAGATACAGATTATTAGATATATAATTTTATAAAAACCTCACCTTTTACACCTACCCACATTTATCTCTGCATCACCTAATGGTTGACTGGCAGAGAATGCCTTCGGCATTAAGTCCGCCATTGCATATTTAACGCAAATGTGTAAATAAATAAATACATTATTATACAAACTTTGATTTCAATTGATGGGCTACAAAAATTATCAATATCGATTTACATACAATTTACATACATAATACAATATACATTTCGATTTAGTAAAAAACAAAAACAAAACATTCTAATTGTATTTAATACTCCATTGATTTAATGAAATTTTTACAAATAGTAGAAGAATTCAAGAAAAATAAAATTTTGTTTCCAATTAAAGTTCTTAGAATGGAAATATAACATATGCCACTTTGCTTTTACCAAGATACCTTATTTTAAAATATGTATATTCTAAAACGATTTCCATGACATATTGTACACGGGAAGTATATCATTCAAAAATTCGTAGCATATAAAAATATCAATAATAAATTTAGAAATTGTAAAATATAGAAACGTGATGTACTAACGGTGACGTAATAACATACAACTGGTGATATGAAACAATAAAAACTTTGATTGTAAAGGATTAAGGGTAAAGGGTTATTCATATATTAATGATATAAAAGAAAATAACGAATCCAAAAATAATTACTGTAAAATATGTATACAAAGCAACGACCAGTTAGTTGCTATTGTATTTACAATATTGATAGGTAGGTTAGCGGAGGCAAAAGTTAAATGTTTGTGTATCAACAGAAAAGTGTGTTAAATATATCAAGTAATATTATAAAAAAAATACAAAATTAATATTAAATAATCCCATAAAATATTTTGTAATGGTATAACCATTACTTACCATCCAGGCCTTCTTTGTCACTTCTTTTTTGAGGGCACACTAATCTTCGAAAGTCCATAATTATTTGTTTCTCAAAAGTGCAAAATGAACACCTTGTTTGTTACTTTGGGTATTTGTGGCATATAATGTTAAGATACTATTGTAAAATTTTCAGAACGAAAATCACGATATATTCATATTTTTAGGTTGCTTCCCATACATTGAAAACGGTTTTATTCAATTTACTCTTAAACTATAAGCCCAATTTAAAAAGTGCATTTTAGTATTTCTAGTGTTTTTCATTAGAGAAATCGAATAGCGTTTATTTTTTTTTTAATTACGAGGTCCACATTTTTAGTGATATACGCCCGATGTCTACTATAGTGACAAACAAACGTGCGACGTGGTAACTGTTCGGAAAGATAGATTACATCTTGTATTCGGATAACTTTGACCTATTAAATAATTCAAATTTTATTTTATAAGCGTTACCAAGGTTGTTATTTTGATTTTTTTTCAAACTCTTATGGCATTTTTGCGAAATTCCCTTTAATGGGGCATCCGCGTGCCCCACAAAAAAATAGCCATGGTCTAATAAGTCATGCTGCTCGACTGTATCCTTGCTGTCTTGCTGCATGTTCTGTGGGTCGGGTGGTAGTACCAGGGGCGAGCCGATCCATTCATGCTGAAGCCAGTATAATAGCTAGGTTCAACTGACTACTAAAATATAGTATGGAAGGTAACATTATGGTAACAGCGATTGATCGTTGCGTTTTCGTGTACAGAGAGAAGAAACGCGAGAAGGAACGCGACGAACTGTGGAAGCGGTTGGGCGAGCTGGAGATCAGCCACAAACGACAGCAGGTGGTGCCGGGTGTCGCGGCGGTCGCTAAGTGATGTACCCGCCGACGATAACGTCCAATCTATGCTATAGAATTATGCGATCATTTTTATTTTCAGTTATGTATTGATATTTTCTAATCGATTACACTTTTGTTAATGACGTTATTAATTTTTTATACCTCTTGATCGTTACGCATACGTTCGCTCGGGTATATCATCGTATTTGACGTCTCTGTAGGTTCGTTTCGGTTCGGTCGCGCGGCTGCGACTGCCGGCGTTCGGTATCCCATCACTAATCTCTCTCGTGCCGTATGCACTCGTGTCCGCATCCCGAATGCACCCTCGGAACTATACTACTGTTTTGTGTACGTTTAAATTAAATAAATAGGTCACTAGTATAATTTAGGATTTTTAATATTGTTAAATTGTTTAAATAAGTTAACAAGTTGTATGTATTATTATTGATGCATGATCGGTTGTATCGCATTCGGATCACCGGTTAACTTTTATCGGGCACCCAGCTTTCGGCTGAATATGATTGTACAAAAAAAATGCTAATTAATAATAAATTTTAATGTGATGTACTTCGTTTAGTATTCGATCCTCGGCGTTATAGAACGTACCGGAGGGGCTTGAACCAGTTCGCGCCGGGGTTCAACAGTAGAGTTGTTGTATGGGATTTTCATTTAAAAATTAGATGCTGAATTCAAAAAAATGTATTTTATGGTACTATCATTTTGTATAGATACATAGTGTAAATAGGCATTTATTTATTATAAATTTATGGCAGTGTGATTTTTATACATAGTTGTGGGAGTGGTACACCGGAAAAGGTCAAAATCAGTCGGAGCGAACATATTCATACAGCTCTATAAATACTAAAAAAAAAAACTTATATTTGGATCGTATGCGAGTAGAACAATGCTATAGTAGATGTAATAATTTTTAAGAAAATAGTCATTAATTTGTATGATATTACTGTAGTAATAAATTTTTTCTATGATCACTTGTAGAGTGCCGTGGGCGAGGCCATCAGGCTGTGCCGCCCGCGCCTCTCTATATACCGATACGAGTCGCTGCCTAGCGCTACAGCGTCTATGTACACTATGGAGATGTTTGTTATGTAAAATGTATTAACATTGCAAAAATTATATATGATCTTATATATAAATTACTATTATAGAACACAGTATGAAAATAAAAAAGTTAACTCACATGAATTTAATTCTTTGCGTAAACATTGTGTCGGATTCGCGACCCGCGGTGACAGCAAGTGTTTCAGTCACTTGTATATTATCTTCGACCGTTTTGAAACTGACCCTTTTAAGTAAACTGCGTTGAAAATACACAAGAAATTTTAACATTTCTCCGTTTTTCATTTTATGATTAGGACCAACTGAATTTCAATCATTTTTGGTTAGTGTTTTATATTAAATTCTGGTACATCCATGTGGAAAAATATAATTACAACGTAAAAGTATTTAAGCATCATTGATATTGATTAAAAGATTCATGGTCATTCTTCTGGCTCCATCGAAGAGTGCAATGAACCTAGCGTTACGATCAATAACTGTTTTTAACAATACCAAGTTCAGGTACACTACATCTCTATGGTAACCAGCTTCACACACAAAAAGCTTTGGTACGTTATTAGATTCGTATTTCAGGATCTTATTGAATTTCATTCAGTGTAAAGTTGATTTTAAAAGTGTGTTATAAAATTGCACTATTCTTAATAAGGATTAAAAAGTTTTGCGTATTAATATATATTCTGTGAATAAATCTCATAATGAGAAATTCCGGATCACGTACCTATTTACGACAAACACCGATCCCAAAAATGCCCCCAGGCCTTATAGACTTGATGGAAGGTATGGCGAAAGAAGTTCTAAAAAAAAATCCTACTGACATATATGACTTTTGCGCTGCTCACATGAGAAGACTATTGGAAATCAGGGATGGCCTTGGTATGTGTTAATATTTACACAACTTTCATTTTTATAATACATTCTTTACAACTTGTTAATACTTTTAGCTCAAGAACAATCTATGCCACTAAAAATAAAACAACCTACAATTCAGAATCAACAGGAAGTCGACCCGGAAAAGTGTTCTGGCACTAACGAGAAAAAAATAATATTAAATGGTAACTATGATTTGAAAGAAAATTTAATTGCTAAAGAAGATTTCAAAACCTCTATCGAGGCAAATTTACCGCAAAATTTCATCAAAGTCCCTGTGCGTCATGAGATGGACCTAATGGAAGCTTCAGAAATTGAAATAGCTCAAGAATTTATAAATCCTGAAAATACCGGGAAATGCACACCGGCTGAAATTTTTGAAAATGATAATGTAATAACTGCAGACGAGAATTATACGAAAATGGGGAATGCTGAGATGCAGTATGCAGAACTGGCGAACAACTTTGAAATTGAAGAACGTAATCCTACACATTTTAACGAAACAGATAACGTTAACAGTACAAGCTTAGCAGAATCGAAATCTAACACAGATAAAGAAACCGAAATATTTGAAGTAAACCAATCAAATTTGACAAATGACTATGTAACAACTATGGTAGAAGAGAATATTCAAACATCGGTGACCAATGAAATAGATATTTCACAAGGACAGGAAATAAATACAACAGAAATAGTACAAGAGGAAAGAAATAACGATATTGCGGATGCTGAAAATTGTACAAAAAGTCCAACTCTTCCTAATATTGTTGAAGATACATCAAAAATAACCCCGGACGAGCATATTTCTCACAATGCGACGGAATTAAACAGTATAATTGAACATGATAACGACATAACTTCTATTGATGAAGCGCAAAAAGGAGAACAAAACCCTATTGATGAAGTGCAAAAAGGAGAACAAAACCAAATTCCGCCCACACTTGATGATACGTCTAAAGAAGAAAAGAGTTGCGAAGTGAAAGTTACGAGTGAGGAAAATGAATTTAAACATGATGATAACTGTCTGATAGAAAACGAAAACTATGTACAATCAAAGATTAGGGAAGAAGTAAACGATTTTATTTTTCATGATGTTAATAGTACCAAAACGGAAGTCACATTGAACGCAGACGAACATAAAATTTCCTTTGTTGAAAACGTAACGGATATCGATAATAATAAACACAATAATGGTAACGGATATTCTACAAATGAAAATGATGATACTAGTATATCTAACAACGTAAAAGATTTTGAAGAGCTTAATAGTGAAAACAATACAGAAGATACCTTTTCTGAGAATGAAAATTCTAATAATTTACAAGTTACACCTGATAATAAAAGTGATAAAGATCTATTGGCTACTCCACAAAATATAAAAGAAGCTGATACTGATAAACAAACTTTACAAAAGGAGAATGATATCACGCCCACTTATATAAATGAGACATCACCTAATTATGATGAGTTGGAAACTAAAATATCCATCGATAATTCTGGAAATACTTGTAGAAATGATAACGATTCGAATAACATGGACTTGGAAACAGCTGCTATTACAATTCAAAAAGTGTTTCGTTCATTTTTGTATAAGAGTAGAGGGTCAACGTTTGAGGATGTAACCAATGATGAAAATGTTTCAAGTAATAAGGTAAGTTGATTATCTGTTAGTATAATTACAACGATTGAAGAGTTATGGCGATACTCAATGTTTGACGAGTAATTGAATAATTTCAGGAAATTGAGATATACCCTAGTCAAAATATAGAGAGAAGGCCTTTAGGGATAACACGAATTGATAGTGTATTACAAACTGTGAACGAAGAGAAATCTCTGTCATTGTCTACTGATGATTCTTCGACATTATCAAGTGCTGCCACAATTATACAAGCCCATGTCAGAGGCTTTTTATTGAGAAACAAAATAAACGCCAGTAAAACTTTATCAACGAATTCTTTAATAAGCTCTGATAGTCATCCCGTTACTTCATCGGATGATGGAGATCGCCACCAAAAAAATAAAACTGTTTTAAATATTCATATTGTTCCCGAAGCAGAAAATAAATCATTTAGCCGAGATGAAACCGTAATAACTTCGGTAGATTTATCATTGGATTGTAGTCCTCCGACATCAATTAACTTACATCCGTTAGGTTATGATAAAAGTGAACCAAGAAAACAACTAAAAAGGGAAGATGCTTTTCAGTCTGTATCTCCACCGAGTACTAACAGCGGTAAACTTAGCGAAGATATTGACTCTGCTAAAGAAATAGTTACTAACGATAATGTACCTGAAAAATCTTCAGTTGGAGATGTGTTAACTATTGAAGAAGATAATATTAAACATGTCGCTTCACTATCTAATGATTCACTTGTCGTTCTAACGTCAAATAACGAGCAGCAAAAAGATACCGAAAAGGAAAAAAATTGCTTAACAAAAATGAGCTCTGATGAATTGGATGTTGTGACACCCTTCGTTGAACAAAAGTCAGATCAAAATGTATCCAACGTTGAGACTAGTCCCAAATTAGTACATTCCGGAGAATTTCATGATGTGGTAGTACCGACAAAGGTGACTCGCAGTGACACATCAGTCGTCCGTGGTGAGTGAAGACATCTTCTATTCTCAGGTGATAAAGATTTATCTTCTATAAAGGCCTTCCTTAGTAGGAGATGTTGGCTCTTTCATTCTGGTCGCTGCTTCCAGTAGATAATGGTTTATTTCGAACAAATTTAAGTTAAATTTTTATTTTTGGATTATAGTAGGCGTGTAAAGCATAAATAGTTTGGTTATAAATGGTAAATTATCCTATTCAACCTGCATGGTACTGAGCTTTTAAGGAAACGTATGATAAAACGGGTGCGTTATAGTAATTTAAAAGCTTAATATTCTTTTTAGTACATACAACAGGTGTGTTTTTTTTATATATTGAAGTATTTTTTTACATTTCTAATTTTACTTATTCTCGTATATTGTATTCGCCAATTAATCGACGTAAACCTTTTTGCTTATGTAGTGCTTTTTGTATTGATTTATAAACTTATGATGCCTTAGATTCGTTATCCGCAGTTTGAAACTTTGGTATGCAACCAGTAATATTTCGGAAATTTTAATTTATTTATTTGAATTGATAATACTCTGTTAATTTTGAAGAAAACCGTCGCGAGGAAACTAAAACCCTTGAGATATGGTAATATCGTTTGTATGTTAAAAAAAAATGAAAATGTAGTCTTTCTGGCGGTTGAAATCATGAATTTGTTGTTGGGTGACGTGGCCTGTGTTTTCTTCAGAAGAAGTTTTTGTATGTGTCTATTTTAATGAAATATAACATAGGCATAAGAAATTTGAAATGATAGGACCTAACGTGAATTTTTGGTTACCTTGAATTATTCTGAAAAAAAATGTGATAAATTACTGGTGAGACTTAAATCTATACCTAATAAAATTTAGTGTCTAGAAACTGCATGCGTAACCCATAAATTTTTCCCAGATATGTGACTTGCATTTTCTTGTAACGTATTCAGATAGTACAACGAATTTTATGATGAACTATGTTGAATTTGTAGAATGATCCTGAGCGTTCGATGAAGGAAAATATAGGTTTGTTACGGCATTTGTACTTAAAAGCCGGTTATCGCTAGCTGTAATTAGTTTCCATCTTGTAATCAAGTGATATTAACTCATATAAAAGTATAAAAAATTGTGATTTATTTAACACAACCATTCTTGAAAGTAAATAATTCATTGGAGTAATTCAATTTACCTTACTTTTTTTTCAGAGTTCAACAGTATGCTGGTGTATTTTTTAATATGGAGTAAATAGTTTTTTTTTATTACAACCCACACACAAACAACACATACTTAACTAGGGTTAAATCAATATTTATAGCACCTTTATTGATAATATTGAAATATTTCTTAATAAGGATAGTAGAATTTATTATAAACTTTTTATTATAAACTATGAATAAGCACCCAATAAAAATGTTGTTTAATCCCCCTATGAGCATCGGGCGTGTCACCTTTTTGCTGTATACAAGTAGGTATAATTGCTCGTTATACAGCTTATGAATGTTTAGGATATATCCATTTTATGGTCTTCCACTGGCACTTTCTATTGTAGATAGATTATTATGTGATATCTATTTTTTTCTTTTCAATGAGAAACTATAGCCCCATGTACTGGCAACTACAAACTACTACTATACCAAACTGGCAATGCCACTTATGGTAGAATTTTTTGTATATTTTACTCAAAACCTGTGGCAGATATATTGAAAGCTATGTTGAAATTATTCATCAAATCTAAAATATATGTATAAGTATAAATCAAAACCTTATGTAAAACATAATTTCAGATACGAATAGTAACTTATGGCTAATGGCACGGTTTTAACTGAGGTATTGGTGTGAAACATCTATAACCGAGGTTACACCTGATTGTTGGCGTGGCGAGACGTGGCGATGCGATGCCATGCGCAAGCGACTCTGCGTAATCTCTCTTGCTGCACTGAGCTCGCACAGTATATATAGTGTATACAGTGTTGTTTACTACGTTACACATATGTTTCACAAATGCCAGGCGTCCCGTGACGGCTCAATTTTTTAAATAACACAATTCATTTAACACTTAACTTGAAATATAGACACTACTGTCAATAGTCACTGGTAAAATAAATTCCGATGTATAATAATAAGTGCACGAGTGAGGCATTGCATAAATTTCAATGATAGTAACACAGAATACAGAGCTTAGCGAAATTAATTTTTCGTAAGAGTGTCCTCTGCTCTCGCCACCTAGCATCTTTCATGTCATAACTGACTACACGAGTCAGTTCGAAAAAAGCGATGAGTTTTCTTATTTCTCGTCCCTTATAGTCTAATAAGTATAGGATATTAGACGCTTCTTTTATAATACAAAGTACATGAATGATATAGTTCTTACAAACTATTTTTCTCCTGAAATATATAAATTCCAAGAAAAATAGCCCTGTCAATGCATTTTTGTTACAATATAGGTATACTATACTAGTGGGCTCGGCGAACGTCCAACCTGGATAATAAAAAAGCCTTGACAAATTATATACCTAAACCTTCCTCGCGAAACACTATCTACTGGTGACAACCGCATGATAATCAATTTAGTAGTTTTTATAATAGCCTATAAGTTAGTCCTTATAACTTCAGTTATCTGCCATGTTACTCTTTATAAGGTCAGTTATCTGCTAATGAAAGTCTCGTGAAAATAGGTTCGAGTATTTCGGATTATCCACAGCAAACGATGTCGCGGGTAACAGTCCGCTAGTCTGAAATAAAGTCCGCTAACTGCCATTGAAAGTTCCGTGAAAATCGGTCCTACCATTTTGGAAAGAACACTGCGAACGAAGCCATGGCTAGTCTAAAATAAAATAGCATCTCAAAAAGCCTATCACCCGCTGTAATTTCAGGTATCTGAGAGTGAAATTCCTATCAAAATCGGTCCAACCGTTTCAGAAATTACCCGGAACAAACAGACAGACAAAAATTAAAAAAATTGAATTATTGTTATCAGTAGCGTGTATACATCCAGTCGGTAAAAGGTTGTTATTTTGATATTACATACAGATACTTCATTTTTATTGTATGTATAGATTGAAAATTCCGTCATGAATTAATAATATGGTATAAAATTTTACTCTATAATGTGTTGTTTCATTTCTGTCGTTTCTATTAAATCTTACAAAATTAATTAAGTAAATTAAGATCACCCAAAATATTTATTTATATAATTCTAAATACATGGTTGTTATGAAATAAACAAACAATTTTTCACAAAGTTGTGTTAAAATTAGGATAAGACCCATGATATAAATTGCACAACTTTTATTCTAGGGTGACTAGGCTCTGAAACTTTGACACTAATCCTAAGAGAATAAAAAAAACATTTCATAATTGTATGCAAAGTATTTTGGAAAATTGTAGAATAAGAGAATGTCAAAATTTGAAGCAAATATTTTTTGACAAAATTAGTCCCTTGGTTTCTTTTTTTTTTGGCTAGTTTGAAGTGATGGTTCAGATCATTCGGGTCAGCGACTAGTTGGCGAGTAATGACAGTTACGAAATTATCAATGAAGTGACAAAGTTGGAGATAACCAGTCATGATTTATAAAGCAAGGTACCTACATTTGAGGCCTGCGTTCCTTTAAAATGTATTCAAAAGTTTGCGATCAAAATCTGTCTCTAAACTATTGGTGTACATGGTGCGTATCATATTATCCATAATACAAATATCAGGAGATCAATATAAAATGACATTGTTAATTTAACATTAATTTATAAGCATGTAGACCGCTTTTTCGCAGAAGTTTGAGCCTTGGCGTTACTGTATACGACTGGAAGGAAATTGAGAATACCTTATACCGTCTATGTAGCACATAGACTACTAAGAAGATGCTACATACATATTTACAACGTAAACATTTAAATTTCATCAGGCAACTTTTCGTTTATTTGAAAAAAAATGTGGACAGCAAAAAGACAGTGAAATGCATCATAGAATATTTATTTTTTTATAAATCTGCTTGTACCATTGATGCAAAGACTAAGAAGTCACTAAGACTGTTAATTTCACGGAAGACCTATTTTTTATTCTGTGGTTAATTTAATCATATTTCAAAGAGATAGTATTTGAATCTTAGATAAGACTATATACTGAGAATCTGGATCAGGCAGCACCCGCTCTATGGATGAGCTACTAGAGAACCTGTACAAGTCATTATTTGTTATCCAATATCGCTGAAATAACTTGTTGATCAGTCCAGAGATTAAAATGCGAATGGAAAATCTTTGAATTAATAACGAACACAAAATTGTATGAATAGATTACAATTTTCTCAGCTCACTTTTTTAATCAAGTACTTTGTTTTTGCAAGAGAAACGGTATTATACACTAGGCGTTAACATAGTTTTTTTTTTTCTGTAGACTATTAGATATTTTTATTTGTCTCTGCTATTAAAAACTATAAGGTAATTTATGGTTTTGTGACAGCTTTCGGCAAAAGGTTTTGTTATGCATATGTTGTTTATACTGAATAATGTAATTACGAATTCTGATTGGGGTTTACTGTGAATTGTTATTGAAATAATACTATTATTTTGGACACAAGTTACCAACGTAAAAGCAATGCCACTGCCCCCTGCTTTAGCTGCTCGCCTTGCCAAAAGGGGGTTATTAAAATCAACCTCGGATGTAACAAATCAAGTTCCTTCAGTGCAAACCAACGAAGAAATTATAGCAGAAGATTACGACAAACCTAATGAGCACTCGGAACAATTCTGGGAAGGTATTGAGGGTGTGAACGTTGATCCAATCAAAGGGCATAAAGGTTGTCCAAATAAAAGCAATATATTTCACGAGTGTTCTCAGTATTGCGTAAAACGTTGGAAGCACGGAAAACCAGTGCCTGACGAACATTATGTAGAATTAAAGAACAAAGTTTTAGAACATTGGCCTCTGCCTTCAGGATGGGAAACTGTATATGATGAAGGGACTGGTCACTATTATTTTTGGAACATGCATAATAATTTGGTGTCATGGATCCCACCGGCACACCCGCATGCTGCACCGACTGAAAGTGCTGCACATTTCCGTGAAGAGAGACTATTGAAAGAAGGAGATGAAAGTGATGATAGTAGTGATATATCAGACCAAGAGGTTCCTCAACAAGTAACCAAAGAGAAAAGAAGGGAACGCAGAGACAGAGACAAGGAGTTAGTTCATCACAGGGATAAGAAACGGCATAGATTGAAAGACAATGATTTAGATCCTATGGATCCAGCTGCGTATTCAGATATACCAAGAGGTAACTGGACAGCTGGCTTAGAGACCCATGCTCGCACGGGAGTTGATACTACAGCCTCTGGCTCATTGTACCAAATGAGACCTTATCCTGCACCTGGGGCTATTTTAGCAGCAAATGCAAAACAAGGGTCACCTCCTCCATAATAAAATAATCATATCTGTATACTGTTTATTTGAATAAATTGTGCTAAGTTTGTTTGACATATGGTTTATTTATAATAATTTATCTGTGGAAAAAAGTTTTCAGCTAGTGTGCTTGCTATAAAATACCTTTACAGTATTAGTTGTTAGGTTAATAGAAAAACTATGGGATAGATTTTGATTAAATAGTTTATGTATGTTTATGTATTTAGTTTATGCCCTTGAAACTCAAAGGGAAGGTGTATAAAACTATTATAAGACCAGTAATGTTGTACGCATCTGAGTGCTGGGCGACTAGAGAGACGGATGAGAGAAAACTACATGTAGCAGAGATGCGAATGTTAAGGTGGATGTGTGGTGTAACTAGAATGGATAAGATTAGGAATGAATATATCAGAGGAAGTTTGAAAATAGCACCATTAACAGATAAGTTAAGGAGTAATAGGTTAGCATGGTATGGGCATGTTATGAGGAGAGATGAAGACCATGTAACTAGAAAAGCTTTGAGTATGACGGTCGATGGATATAAGAGTAGAGGAAGACCGAAAAAAGGATGGATGGATTGTGTGAAAAATGATATGTGTGTAAAAGGTGTGTTGACTGAGATGACATCTGATAGGCGAGCGTGGAAAAGGAAAACATGTTGTGCCGACCCTACTTAGGTGGGATAAGGGTAAGAAGATGATGAGTTTATGTATATTAGATACATACCATGAGTAATTCAAACATAATAATTGTAAAGTCTGTGTCACTGATTGATATGCCTTTAAAAATACTTAATTTCTTTCCGTAAATGTGGACTGGTTAACTAGAGAGTAGTGACATGTAATTTGTTAGATTTGTAGCCTGAAACAAAACTGTTATCACCAATTTAAACTATATAGTTGTATTAGAACTTCCAAATATCAGTGTGGAATGAATAACAGAAAGGAATCATAAAGACATCTCCAGTATCTATGCTGATACTTATTTCTAGTCTACACCTAGTGGAACAAATATAAGTAACCCATTTTTTTCAAACTGACTCAGTTATTGGCCTAACATGGCTGTAACAGCTTCACTGGACTACAATATAAGTAACCCATTATGCTTCAGAGGTTTTAATAAAAAATCAAGACAATCAGCATTTTCTTTTTACCTACTTGTAGTTTGGCAAATAATATGATTTCTGTTTAATATTATTGTATGTGAGCACAGGTTCTTGAGGAACAGATTTTTTGTAAATATAGACTTGTTACTTTGTGTGTAAACTGATTAATAATTGAAACAAATAAATCCAAGTCACAACTTTTATTTAATATAACTCAACATACTTATTGTCTAAGACAATTCTTAGCTTTTCATAGAATCATCTGATTTCTATCATGTAGGAGCGAAAAACCTAGGATGGTACTTATGGCTCGCAACCCCATTGCAGGTTTAAAGGACCATTTACAGATGTAGATCAAGACACACCACCACTACCTGCTGTCTTTTTCCTAAAAAAATGACAAGAACCTACTAAAGTTGTCTTGGATATTCTCTCCAAACTTACATGTCTTTCTATAAAGGAGCAAATGGATACTTCTACATGTTCACAAATACTTATGCTATGTATTTAACGAGCTATTTATTTATGTTAATGTAGTTGTTTCTTATCTTTTATAATTTCGTGTGTTTTACATTACTCTCCTTATAATCTTTCTATTTCTCAGTATAATCCAAAAACCTCATATAATTGAGTTTCTTTTTTGCCAGAATAATCCCAGAATGTTTTATAACAGAGTAAAAATTTTAGAAATTAATAAGGTTTTACATTCAATAATAACAACGATCTTCTTATCCTAATCTCCATTGCTAAGCAAAATCTAAAGTCGAAATTTCATATAAAGGCTAAACTCAAAACAGTAAAAAGGTTGACTTAAATTTAGTTTAAAATCTGTTATAATAAAATTGATGTGCTTTTTCTTATTTTATGTGCCTATAAAATGTGAATATAAAACAAAAAGACAATGAAAAGCAAGAGCAATTTTTAATTCTTTTATTAGTCACATTATATAGTACTTAAAGTAAATTATAAGTGTAATCCCTGTCACGACAAATACAGTAAAAAGGTTTGACTTAAGTTTACAATCAGTTCTAATATAACTGATGTTTCCTTTTAATTTCATATTCTTATGAAACCTATATAAAATTAAATCAAAATGAGAATATAATACAAAAGGACAATAAAAAGCAAGAGCAATTGTTAATGTTTTTTATTAGTCACAATAAGTACTTAAAGGAGATTATAAGTCTAGGCCCTGTCACAACGAATTACCAATTTAGAAAATTCCAAAATAACATGAAACTCTTAGTACAGCTGCTTAATTAATTCTAAAATATACCATTACTTAGGTCCATACCTATAAAGATATTTCCACATACTTTGTATTATATATTTAAACCTTTAATTTACAATTAATACAGTTAGATTAATTCACAAAAATAAACAGAATTAAGGCAGTCAAGAGTAATGGTACTCTATATGTTTAGTTTAGAAATATGATAGCAGAACACTAGTCTGGATCTAAAGCATGAGGAATTGTTACTCGTTTTATTAGTCACGTTAACTACTTAAAGTAAAAGTGTAGTCCCCGTCACAACAATTTACCTATTTAGAAAATAACAAAGACCATGCTAAGAAGTAACATTCACAATAACATGAAACTTTTAGTACAACCGCTTAATTAATTCTAAAGTATACAATTACTTAGGCCCATACTTAAAAAAATATTTGTTGTAATTAAATCTGTAATATATAATATATATAATATATAATAATATATATAACTTATACATTCAGTTTAATTTACAAAAAAAAACACAATTAACGCAGTCTTAAAAGTATAGGTACTTTATATGTTGAATTTAAAAATGTGAACACTGAACTAGATCTGGCTATCTAAAGCTGAAATTGTGAGGCTTTAATGAAAAGGAATATTTATATAAAAATATATAATAACTGATATTATGTTGTCATTTTTTTTCTTTTTTCTTCTTATCTGCAGACTCTTGGTCCGCACCTTTTTTTTGCTATCGTTTTATTTATTGTGTAAGCTAAAAATCGTTTCTGTGAGCAACTATTGAGTGTTTTTTTTCAATTATTATTTTATATATTTATTTTTATGATTTCATTTAACTATTTCATGAAGGAGTTTTTAATGACGTTATTGCCTTTATGTTGTCATTTAACAATTCTTATAAAACTTACAGTACAGTAAATAAAATTTCTAGTTCCTAGTTTTCTATCACTACAGCACCTTTTGTAGATATATCGGGTTGTTGAAAAATTTCACCTTATACTAGGATATCTTCTTCGTTATTAAAAACTAGCTTTAATGTAGAAGTTTGTGTTCAGGCAATGGTGATGGGAATTAAGACCTTATATAATGATATATTTAAACATAAACTATGTAGTCATGGTTATGATTTTTGGACCAATAAATGCTTATTTATAAACAATGAATTGCATTCGGCAGTTTTAATTTTTTCTAAGTTTGTAGAAATTAAAATTGTCCATTTTGTTCAACCTGTTGTGTTCCTTCCTCTGATGATATTACAATTAGGAGATCTTCAGAAGTCAGCACTCCAACGGGCCTCTGAACATTTGAAGAATCTGTAATTTTAGAATAAAATTCTCAAGACATAATTTTTAATATTCTTATAAAAACTAAAACAAAAAATATATATCAAGTACATAAGGCGATCGTATTAATTGAGATTAATTAACGATTTTAATTATACATACAAATATATAGTTGATCAAAGTTAAAAACTTAAGTCTTTTTACCAGGAACATAACTATATATAACATGGTATTTAATAAATCTGTTTTAAAAACAATCACATTTTGTCATTATCCATTATCATATTTAGCGATGATGACCCAATTGTTAGAGGCCTAGCGTACAGCTTTTGTAGGTGGTAGAGCCACGCTGAAGCGATTACTGGTTTCAGCATGAATGGGTCAACAGCAAGTAACAGTGCTTGCATTGTTGCGTTTCGTTCGGTCAGTGAGAGCGCCGGAGGCCCACCTCCCATCTCCCATCCCCTCCTCACCATCGCCCTCCCCTAAACTCAGGCTGGCAACGCACTTGCAACTCCCTGGTGTTGTTTGTCTCTACGGTGGACGGTGGTGATCACTTAACATCGGGCAACCTGTTGCCTCCTGTGACATAAAAAGAAACATTGTGCAGAAATTATGGCTTAGTGGTAGTGCTTTTTCTCAGTCCACCTCGCTAGCTACAACTCTCAAGTTGAAAGGCACATGTTGGTGTGTTTCGGCACCTGCACTTAAGAGCCAGCCGCCTCTACGCTTAGTGCGTTTACTTAGACTACATTGTTGTTTAACATCAGGTGAGATTGTGGTTAAAGGCTATACATATTAATAATAATATTTAATATTTATACATATACCTAGGTTTTTTTTGTCATTTCTATTTTGGGGGCATGCTAATTTTCGAAATGTAAGTCAATTTCTTCTTTACAAGCTCTAACTATAGTGACAAACCACTGTGCGACGTGGTAACTTTTCAAGAAAGATACGTGTCACGTGCACGACGCTTACACATGAAAGAGGAAGAGTTTTATTTTTTCGGTAACTTTTCAAGAAAGATACGTGTCACGTGCACGACGCTTACACATGAAAGAGGAAGAGTTTTATTTTTTCGGTAACTTTTCAAGAAAGATACGTGTCACGTGCACGACGCTTACACATGAAAGAGGAAGAGTTTTATTTTTTCGGTAACTTTTCAAGAAAGATACGTGTCACGTGCACGACGCTTACACATGAAAGAGGAAGAGTTTTATTTTTTCGGTAACTTTTCAAGAAAGATACGTGTCACGTGCACGACGCTTACACATGAAAGAGGAAGAGTTTTATTTTTTCGGTAACTTTTCAAGAAAGATACGTGTCACGTGCACGACGCTTACACATGAAAGAGGAAGGGTTTTATTTTTTTTTCTCTTATCGAACTGAAATAGTTTAGAATATTATCCGATACGAAATATATATAAGAGTTGTTGAGGTATGTATGCTTGGTACACATATATGTTTCAACAACTCATATATGTATGAATAGTTAGCTTAGCTTAGCTTTTCTCTTGTTGATTATTCTTTGCTATTGTCTATACTATTAACGTAATGTGTGAACAAGCAAGCATTATGCAACAACAGATAGGTCTGAGAGGGAGAACATATAACGTTACTCCCACTCAAAGTTACGATATGAATAATGCACATACATTTTGATATCGTGTTATTTTTACAATACGATACAAAACAGCAAAATAAATGACAACAGTTTAAAACAACTCAAGGTATATAACCGTTATTGGCATCTATATTATTATAATTTTAATATTTGTACCTGATGTTACTACCACGACGTACGGTGCTAGATCTAACATCCGTGATACGAGACCGAGAGACGGTTTCGATAGGAGATCCACTTTATAGTATTTCTTTATGATAAATTTATCCAGCACTTCGGACGTTGAACCTGATAGATTTGCGAATCTTCTACGTGCATTGTCAGCGGTGAACACGCCGACGATTGATCTGAAATAATTATATTTAAAAATATGACTCAGTGGTAGATCATCCGAACAACGGGCCGAATAACGTAGGTTTGATGTCTACAATGATTTATTCGATTTATTCAATTTAGGCCCTGAGAAGGCGCTTATGAACGTCGAAGCTACTACCGGTTCGGAAAACAGCCTAGTCAACGAGAAGAACCGGCAAGAAACTCGATCTTGTTTATCTTTTCATGTCCTATATTTTTACAGTAACTAAAATATTTACATTCGTTATTAGTGGATGCACAGAGAGGGACGTCATTTCCAGACGTCACAATCGTTCACATATTGATCCACACCGTATAATAATAGCGTTTAGATATTAAAACCCGCTTGACACGGTTCTTGAACTCACTATCAGGCAAATCGGTAATGTGTTTTGGAGATTTGTTATAAAGCCTAACACTATTGCCTAAAAAACTGTTTTTGGACTTAGTGAGCCTGAAGCATGGAATGACCAATTTGTTGCTGTTTCTAATATTTAAATCATGCTGGTCTTTTACTAGATCCAGCATATCTAAGTTTTCGCGGACATTCATAAAATTAACAAGAATATATTGGGAGGGAAGAGTTAAAATACCGAATTCCTGAAATTAAGTCTTTAATGATTAGCGAGGTCTCATATTATAAATTGCTCGAACTATACATTCTGATAACTACATAATATTGTGGCAAAGCATTGTCTTAACCAAGAGGTTGAGTTCCAACTATAGGTTGACAATCTGCCGCCAAACATTTATAGGCGTGTATCGCCAGTTAAACACTTAGGAAGCGTCCATTAATTACGTGAGGCATTTTTTAAGATTTTTTAACACCTCCTCCTCCGGTGAGATGTCATGAAATTTGTTTCGAAAACTCCGCTAAACTCACGTGAGATTTTTCAAAATTTGTAATTTCATAACGACTAGTAAACGCTATAGTGTTTGAGATTTCAGCATATTTTAGTTTCGAAACATGTTTAATTTTAAAAAATAATCTGAATTTTACGAATTTTAACAAAAAAAGAATCCAGAAAAAATTACGTCATATTTGCCCAAAGACCTCTCTTTCCACCACGTGAGATTCAGCTTGACAGCACCCCCCCTGGTCACCTCACGTAATTAATTGACACCCCCTTAATAGCTAATCATCTAGGCTTGACGTGATACCATCTTGGTTCATGTGGTAACTTAAAATAAGATGCGTGAAATATTGTGGTGCGATTGTTATCTTTATAGTTAATTTAAAAATAATAAAATTCTTTACATTGACAAACAGATAACGTACATATTGTAGCGGCAGGTCTAGAAACATGGAGTTACAAGAGCTCCTTACGTAACATAGGTAGGAACTAAGAAAGGAGGTGGTTGAAACCAGATCATGCCATAGATATTGCTTATAACAAATCCCATTGGGTAGACTGCTGATCATAAAGTAATACAGAAGTCATTGTTGCAACTCACTTTGCATTGTAAATTCATCAATCACTATTATTATAATAATAATCTTTTTTAACTTTTTTATATGCTCTTGTATCTGGTAACACTGTTAAATGACTATTTCATCTTCACTTAAGCTGTAAATTTAATTGAACACCTAAACAAATCGTTGTAATAATTTCGTATTAACAATCGAAGAAAAACATAGTATCTCAGGATTATTGCATCAAATGGTCAAGAAAAGATATAACTATGTAAATATATGCTATCAAGAATATAAACAAGAAAAACATTTGATAAGTTCATAAAAAAATATTTTTAACTTCGAAAATTTAAACATGTTGCTTTATTGTTGTATGACGTATAAATAATGACATGTTTCGTTTGTAAAGACTCGTGACCTTTACTAGTGACCATCGCTCCACTGATTATTTCTGACAGCGTAATCTTAAAGGAGTATTTAATGAAGTATAAATCAATGATATTATAAATAAAAACGTGTAGATACGTTACTTACATTATATTTTGACAAAATAAATGGCACGATAACGCACACATACGTAAAGTAATATTGTAACGTCACACAGTCTTAGATGAAATGTGGAAGTAAGACAGCATATTTTGAGTTTTTGGCGGCATGTTAGTCTGTCATGTAGTGGATTTTATATTTTATTCATAATCTTGTGTTACTTGACTCTATATTGTGTAAAATTGGTGGTGTTTTATATAATATAGTTTGTTTATTGCGCATAAGTCAAGTTAATGGAAAATAATATCACGGAGCATAAATTCTGAGACACCACAAAAATTCCCTGGAAAGTTGTAACAAGGGAGCCACCATCTTGTTGGAACATTAACATTAACACTGAAATGATCGCACGATACTAACTTGTAATTCTGTTAACTACTCGACAATGGCAGTAATAATCTAAAAGACTGGATCGCAAAAAAAAAAAATGATGGCATACTCTCAATATCGGTGGTGAAAAAGAACTTGAGTTATATGTTTCTTAGATACAGGCGGACTGACGGGGCAGTCGTCAAAAATAAGCTAACCAGCCAAGTTTTAACAAAACGCTATCGCAGCGGTCATGACATCTACAGCTTTCTAACTAGAAGTTATTATATAATTGATTTTAAACCATATCGGCCATTAGTATCAGGTTACATTGTGGCCAAATAATAAAACCTACAATGTATATTTTAAAAAAAATAACTTACCCATTGTCGTCGACGATTGCTAACAAAGGTGCTTTGCTCTTACGAAGTGCGCGTAACGCTTCCGCGGGAGTGCTTTTCTTTGATATCTTCTGAATTGGCTGTACGATATCTTCTATTACTGGCATGTCCCACCATCTGTTAAATTGTTAGTGGTATTGATCAAGGACTGAAAAACTTATGAAAAAAAAATTGATTTTGTTGCCTATTATGTACTGGTTATAGCAGAACAACACATTGAAGTTTGAAATACTAATTCGAATAACAATGCTATTAACCTTTGGACTCTCCAAAACCATTAGAGCTTACTCTATATAAACAAATGAGGCATATAAAATCAAAAACAGCTAAGTGCATAGAGACCAAATTTGCAGGAAACGAAAAAAATGTTTATCTATTCTCAGAGTTGGAGTTTTACTTATATTCAAAGTTTCAATTTTAGGGAGTGGCATAGGCTATTGATTTTGCCTGCCTATGGCCATCAGCTCTAAAAGAGAAGTTCAAGAAATAAAAAAAAATGCTATAATTCCTTAACGGTATTTTATTCTTTCTTTACTTCTTATTTGATGACTTGGTTGTACTTAAATGTATTTGATCCGAAAATCAATTTTAAAACGAAAATTAATAGGCTTTAGCTGTATTTTATTTTCTGTAGGAATTAAATGGTGATTTCCCTGCTGGAAAAATCTTATTGAATATCATAGGAAAAAATAAATAATCTATAAGATTTTATGATTTACTTATAAACGTATGAGCCAGAGAAAATTTTCTCTTAAATATTTTATGATATTTTATCAGTAATTCACCAACACATATATTCTCATAAAAGTATTACTTCTTTGTCGTTATGAGATTTTGTGAGTAATTCCATTAAATACTAATATCTATAAGATTTTATGAGAACTTCGAGATTAAATTTCAAGTCGCATTTCTATGCGATTTTATGTGGAAGATTGAAAGAAAAGTAGCTCATAAGAAATTATCGACAATTTATAAGAAAATTATGAGCAATTGCAATTGAAATTCTTATGACTATTTATGAGTATTTTCGTGGACAAATACACATCAAAGTGTACTGCAACTTATAATATCCTATACGTTAAAAAGGCCCGTAATTCAAGATAAAATCCCATAAAATTCATTTTCGGATCAATTTACACGATATTCTAATTTTATGAAAAAATTGTTAATCAGTTATATATGTTATAAAAAAACAATAGAATTGAAAATTTTAATTAAAAAAAATTTTTGAATCATTGTATTCTATTCATAATCGTGTATTAAAATTAAAATGATGAAATACAAACACCTTAAAGAGTGAGAGCACTGTAGCGAAATTGAAGTATGTTAGAGAGGGATGTACTGCTCTTTCGTTTCGAACCCATTTTTGCCCCTTTCGGTCGTTAGTTACGTCATTCGACAAAAGCGCGTCGGAATTAGGGCTGTTGATATTTTAAAAAATATCGGATTTTCGATGTAACGATATTTATAAAAATATCAAAT
>MU158763.1:1075340-1111179 GCA_015888305.1 Antheraea pernyi | reverse complement strand
TTAACAATATTTTTATTAAAATTAAAATACAAAACGTTAGCTGTAATAAATATTAACATTATTTTTAGTAATTAGTCATTTTAGTCCTATTCATAGGTTTTCAGAAGTTATGAGAGTGTATAAAGATTCTATGTAAGTTCATAATTTATAAAATCCCATAATTTTATTTCGATTTTAAACAATTTCAAGTCTTTTGAGTTTTTTTTTGTCTCAATGCAAAAAATAGTTTAACTTCTTTTTTTTTCGAAGAATTTATAATATACAATTTGAGAGCATAGTAAAATTTTTTAACCATTCAACTATTTCAAATAATTTTCTTATTCTTTGTACAAGAGATTTAGACTTATAGTAATAATTTAAAATTGTTATGCTTAATTGTAATACTTTCTAACATTTGAATTTTTGAAAGCTATGAGATTCTATCGTACTTCATTTCAATTTAAAAATTTATGAGATCCTATGGTATCCTTTGTTCTTTTCAAATTATTTAGTCTTAGGATTTCTATTTGTTTATCTTATTCATTACTCAGAATTTTATATTTTAATTGCTATTATTTTTATATTTCAATGATTAAGATTACTCCAACTAACAGAATTAAATGCAACTCAATGTGATCTTCTGGACTTATTTTAAATATTGTTTTTTTTTTTTAATCTGTATTTCATCTGTCAGAAAACTTAATCGGACAGTACTAAATATGAATTAATGTAACAGAATATATATTTAATTGCAATCTCATGTGGTTGTCAATAAGAATTTATGTAAATTACTTATAATGAAAAAAAATATTTTTCGTTTACAGAAACTGAAGAAGAGTTGCTCAAACATATCGAGCAAGATTTCTACCTGCAAGCATATGTGTAACTGCTTCTGAGGACCACCAGAAGACTCATTTATATAAATAAATAATAAATAAATTGATATTGGCTCAGTAAAAATTAAAAATTGATCAGTTTTGCAAGTTTTGTAAATTGATTTAAGACAACAGTCTTAACATTTTTCCATACTGATTAAAAGCATTTTGATATTTTTTAATTTACAGTTTTAAATTATTTATTTATATAAACAAAAAATTAAAATTCTCTATGTCAAAATTAGAAAGTTTTTCTATGGCATTAAAGTTTTACTGTACTTTACTACTGTACTTTTTATTTAATATTACTTTTTTATTATTGTTCTAACTTATTTAAATTAATAAATAATATGTGTTGAGTATATATATTTGTTCAACTTTCATCAATCTTCAGAACCAGTTATGAACATTTTTTTAAATATTTTATTACAGGTAATTTTTTCGTCTATACCTTTTTTTGAACATAGTTCATCTGGATTAAAAATTAATAGCCATCAATACAACATCATTTCTAA
Organism: Antheraea pernyi; assembly: GCA_015888305.1. Lineage (NCBI taxonomy): Eukaryota > Metazoa > Arthropoda > Insecta > Lepidoptera > Saturniidae > Antheraea > Antheraea pernyi. The sequence goes on along the minus strand of MU158763.1, from coordinate 1,109,810 downwards.
CTAATCTAACTTGGGGGTGTAAGGGGTGTCAAATAACGTCTAAGACTTCAGACATCTTTTTTTTTTTTTTTTACGTGGAGAGAAAATCCATCATGGACTGTCAGGCCCCCGGGGGAGGGCCTGAGCTGAGTCGACCGTCAACTGCGTGCTGGGACGCAGCTGGCGGTGCCTTTCGGCGACTTTAACCGACTAAAACTCCACGGCAAACCGTACGCCGCACTATAGGAGTGTCGCGGGGGAGCGTGAGCAAGCTCCGCGACACCCCCGGCGGCAGGCGCTTTCACGCCACTCCCGGCTGAGGCAGCCCGGATGCGAAACTGCCTCCCAGCCCGCCGAGCCCGTGCAATGGGAGGTCAGGGCCCCCGCCCCTTCCCCCCTGGGTTCAGCCGGCAACAGAGAGGAAATCCCCTGAGTCGCCGCACCGCCATTGATTTTATAACGAGGTTTTCTCCTCATCCGCCATAGCCTCCCCGAGGTCCACTCCGTCCTAAGCTACCCTATCTCCCCTCCCCCATCCCTCGATCCTAACCCTACCCTACCTACCTACACAACCCTATGCCCACCTATCCCTTATACTTGCCTACCGACAAAGTAGGTAGGCAAGCTAGAGATTACCTAACCAACTTCCCCCCATTCGCCCACCCTATAATCCCTAACCCTACCTACCTACACCCTACGCCCGCCTAACCCCTGATCTTGCCTACTTACGTGGTAAGTAGGCAAGCCAGAGGTTCCTATCCTGTCCCCCCCATACCTACGTAGCCTACGTGGGAGGCTCCCTCAGGGCGGCCTCTGGTGGAACTCGCCTCCTCCTCTCCTTCAGACATCTAAGCCAACGTCACCTGCACATGGTGCACCCCTGCTGAATAATGAACAAGGCAATGCCGACAGCAGGGTGGTATTCACTTTTGCGGGTCGCGTTTCGGGATCAGCCTGTGCATATCCAGCTTTTCGCAAGCCGGCATGACAGAGGCGACCGGCGATGGTTAGTGTGTCACTCGGTGGTGTCGCCATTGTTTTTGGATTGTACTGTGGCATCTTTATGTGGTACCATCAGTCACAGTGCAGTCATTTTGTCGGGCTACTATTTACGATTTTTTAATCCACTCATTAAATCTCATGAATATTTGTAATCTAAACATGTGCTCATTAATTCTTATAACTTTTACATTACATCCATTACAACTCATAAGATTCTCGATTTTTACTTAAAATACGGTGAGATTCTATTAGACACTGAAGCTACTCATAAGATCTCTTAGATCTAATGAGTTATGGCAGTTATGAGTTTTTATGAGTAATTTCTCGGACAAATACACCTATTAAATCTTATAGAATATTTTCGTATTATTTTTTTTATGAGAAGGTATGAGTTTTTTCCAGCAGGGTTTGCAACCAATAAGACTAGATGGCTCCATACTCAGTTCATTTTTAGAACTTGTGGCACTTAGCTGTCTTTGATTCTGTATGCCTCAAATGTAGAACTTATAATGCACTCGTCAACGGACTATTGGTAGTATAAGTTTTAGTATTTGTTACAAAATTTGAAAATCTTGAACAAATAACAAATTATGTAATGTATTTCTTTTACAAAATTGGCTATATATATTTAAAAACATGATGCGCCATTTTGAGAGCTGGATTTAAAAAAATCACCCGAACAATTGAACATTTTTAATTGTTGGTTAATTCGATTTTTCACAGTCAAAATGCTTTAAAGCGTCATGAAAATATATACACACTACGTCGATCGATGAATACAATCATTGCTTCATTCATTAATCAGAGTGCTCCATTGAGTGTTACCATAATGTAACGCGATATAAGCATGACTGGTTAAAGAGTTGCAATATTATCACAGATTACTCGTTACTTGCTTCTCGTTCTAAATCAGTTAAAAAAAAAAATAGGTGCTTAATATTTGACCTAATTATCTCGACAAACGCAAAACTGATATACACTCAACATCAGGCGATTTACGCAAAAACGAACTGGTGTAATAAATACGGAAGCGGTGAATCACACCGTGCCGCGCCCCGCTTCCATTTGTTCGAACATACGGAGTTACGGAATGATTAACCTTGAAAAGCGTCCCTTCAATTTTGTTCATTGAACATAGGTGTGATTTTTTTACGTTTAAAAGTATCGTTCCCATGCTTTTTAAAGTTTTAGTACTTTAGCTAAGTTCCTATTTGTTGTTTCTTAGTATTTGTTTTGATATTATTATTTTATATGTTAAATGTGAACATGAACTACCACACGATTGAACGGTGTCACCCTTTAAACATTCACATGGTATTTATGTCTGTTCATTAACTGCGCTTACACGGTTGGGCAGTTCCTAATAAAATTTGACATAAAAATCGATTGTCGTGGTATACAATATGGAAACGTTTTTTCCCCAACAAAAGAGCAAAAGCAGCAGAATTTACTATTTTTTTATTTGGTTCATAAATCACGCATCACATATGAATAACGAACCACACGTTTTAGAAAATTAAAAATGAACACAGCTTGCATAATGATTAAAAAGAATATAAAAGATTTATCATATCTCGACGATGTATGTAATTGACCTATTGGTTTAGTGATCGGTACGAACTGGAAGTTATCTACAAGGGATATATTATTTGCAAGGTTACATAGTGTCACGATAACACACTTGGCAATAATATCTCATTATTACTTAAATAGCAAATAAGTTATTTATTATTGCGTACATTAATTTATTGGTAAATGTTCCATTTATAAAGGAAGAGTTGATTCAATAAATCGATGTTACGAATGTAGTAAAATCTATACTAATATTATATAAAGCTATTTGTTTGTTTGTTTGGTTGAACGCGCTAATCTCAGGAACCTGATCCGATTTGAAAAATTCTTTCAGTGTTAGATAGCTCATTTATTGAGGAAGGATTATAGAGTATATATTATCGGGGTTTATTTCCTTTTGAGAGCTTACCCTGTATTAGCGTTAAGCCAATGAACTCCACGCGGACGAAGTCGCGGCAACAGCTAGTAAATTATGTATATAAAGTCGATACAATATTATAAGAATCAATCAAATACGACACACTTGCGGTTGATATTTATCCCTTTGGATGTTTATTAAGTCCTTCACAGAAATAATCAAATATTTTTCGAGAAGAGACGGGGATAAGATCAGTGCAACTTGCTCCACACAACACTAGGGAACTAAAAGGAGTCATCGCAGAAGAATGAGAACGTATTCGTCAAAACCTTATTAAAAATATCATGGAGAGCAGAAGGATTTTGGCAAGAGGTTACACTCGTTATTAGGTTTCTACATTTGTAACTTTATTTAAATAAACTAATACAAAATGTTGTATTTATTGCTGACAACTTCTCATTGTTTGGAGGTGTGGATAGGTTTTATGGAATCCATTTACATGATTTAAGTATACGGACTACGTCAAACAATTAAATTTAATCTAATTAACTGAAATCGAACTTTTTTAGGAGCTTTTAATAGTTTTAGTTAAATTAATTGTTTTTTCACATCGAATCTGTAATTGTAGGCTAAGGGCTCTAGGTGGTAGAGCCACGCTGAATCTATTACTGATTTCAGCATGAATGGGTCGGCTCGTCCGGGGTAGTACCACCCTCTCACAGAAAACTGACGTGAAGTAACAGTGCTTGCATTGTTGCGTTTCGTTCGGTCGGTGAGAAAGCCGGATAAACCTTCTTCCCCCGCCCCCAAACACAGGATGGCAACGCACTTGCGACTCTTCTAGTGTTGAAAGTGTCTATGGACGGTGCTGATCACTTAACATCAGGTGACTCACCTTTTCGTTTGCCTCCTATGATATAAAATTAAAAAAAAAAAAAGAATAATTAAAATAAATTACTTACGATAATTTTTCATTTTTGAGTAACGGCATGAAGTTACGGGCCTCCATCCACTGGTTGGAAATAAATTTGGTCATGTAGTTACGTATGCTGTCGGGTAACAGAACAACGCATTTCTGACCCCTCTTCAAAGTCTTTGCCGCTTGTATCGCTCCCCACATAGCCGAACCACTACTACCTCCTGTAATCAATTTAAAAAAAAATCAGTAAAGTCCTCGCCAATTTTTTCGACCACTCAAGTGTAGTTGACACTTGGTACCTAGTTTATCTAGTTTTAACATGTCACCATCTTAGGCCGCATTACGATTTACAATAACAATAAGCACTACAAACAACAAAAACTTATAAAAAATAAAATAGAATAATCATAATTTATTTATTCAACACAACGGATTATACAGTGATTTATTATTCACCAAGTTTAACTATCTTAACGTTTTTTTTTTTTAATAAAAAAATATCTTACCGCACAACAAGCCCTCGTCTTTTATGAGTCTGCGAGCCATTCGTAAGGAATGTTTGTCATCCGTCTTGACCCATTTATCGACGACTTTTCTGTCAAATACTCCCGGCAAAAAGTCGTAGCCGATGCCCTCCACCTTCGTAATACATAATGGTATTTTAACGAAAATAATTAATATAACACAACCAGTTGTTACATACTATATGTTGGAAATACTAAAGAGTATCCGAGAAGAAAAACGAATAATATAAAAAATTGTATGTGTGTAAGATCAAGATATATTTGTATTGCTTAGTTATGTAGCTAATTCTGCCTTTCACATCTTGTCTTGTTTTAAATGTTGAGACACACATTCTGGCAACATTTGTGACCCCTAGACACCATCGATTCTGAGAAGGCATACACCAAAGCCGGTCTTCTTCTATTGTTGAAACATAAGGGGGAGTTCATTTATTACGCGAGGCCTTCTTAACGATTTATTACATATTACGAAGCGATATGCTTCACTCGTATAAATATGTATTCGACCAATCTCATCTTGGGAATAGCACTTTCTTCTGGATAAACGATACCCTTTCCTTTTCTATATCTGTGACAGTACGTATGCAAAATTACATGATCTGTTAAATAGTTAAGACGTGAAAGTGTAACAAAAAACAAACTTATTTCCTATTTATAATATAAGGATAGCTAGGATGTACTATATAATAAGTGTGATTTTATCAGAAACTATCAATTATAGCGATATATAATACATATATTACCATTTTTTCTCCGACTCCCCAGATATTACCCCCTACAACCTCACAAACTTTACCTCTTTATGATATTAGTATAAATAATATAATTAGTTAATAGCTTCTGCCCGTGACTTCGTACGTGTGGAATGGTTATTTTGCGCTAAAACTCTGAGGAAGCTCTGAAAAGGAAAAATACCCCGATTTTGCAACATTCTTCATTGCTGCTCCGCTCCTATGGGCCTTAGCGTCATGATATATAACCTATAACCTTCCCTGATAAATGAGCTATATAACACTGAAAGAATTTTCCAAATCAGACCAGTAGTTTCTGAGATTACCCCTTACAACGTCACAAACTCCCAAACTTTACCTCTTTATAATATTAGTATAGAAATAGATACCATATATTTTTCCATAATTTTACAAAGCATTTCGAACATGTGTGTGCACAACTGGCAGTAAATGAACATTAGTCAGTATAATTTACATATATAACAATTAAAATTTATAAAATGAACTTAGATTTTCAATAGAATAATATAATAATCGTGTCATAACTGGGTTAACGGTGTTGTATAGCGCATACATATGTTGCATAATTGATAAAACATAATCATGTATTACATCACTATAATGAAAACAAATTGACGATAACTGTGTTTATATTGAATTCTGACCGAGGCACGTGTACTTATGATCACTGGATCAAAGACATGTGTAATTTTGTGTCACATAAAAGTAATTCATTTCGATTTCCATATGTTATAGCAATGAATGCGTATACAAAAAATCACTTTCTAATTTTTTTAAACTTCCAATCAACATGATAAGAATAATTATCTTTTTTGATATTAATGAACGCTTGAAATAATCTATCATTAATTCAATAATCATTTAGTATTAATTAAATAACTTTTTCACTCTTATTGTATTTGGCATTTTCTATGATAATATTTATTACTGAGTTGCGAGATAAAGAAATAGAATATATCATAATTGGAACTTCAGGACACGTGCTAATATTTTTGTATATTTATTAATCTAATAACCCGCAGAAATGACCGTACGAATAAAAACATTACAATCATTTGTGTCGTTTAGAATCAGAAGTGGTCAACTCCATTTTGCAATTTTTATGGATATTGCCAATTTTCCATTTTGAACTTATTGCACAGACTATGAAACATTTACGTATCTGTAGAGTTTGAATACAATTAGTATAGAAAGCTAAAAAAAATGTATGCTATAGTACAATAGTTTAAAGTTATGACACTTAGAAAATTGCAAAGTGGAGTTGACCACTTCTGATTCTAAACGATACATTTATCAATGCATAAAGTCATCAGTGTAATTGTAGTTATTATGAAGTCAGGGGCATTAGTCCCCGTTGCCTTCTTTCAGGGCTCAAAATGACCTAAGTATAATTTTTTTTTATGTCATAGGTGCCAAACGAACAGGTGGGTCACCTGATGTTAAGTGATCACCACCATCCATGGACACTAACAACACCAGAGGAGTTGCTAGTGCGTTGCCACCCTTTGGGGGAAGGGGTAGGGCAGGGAGCGGGAGGGGGAAGGAAAGTGGGCCTCCGGCGCTCTCACTGACTGACCGAAACGCAACAATGCAAGCACTGTTACTTCACGTCGGTTTTCTATGAGAGGGAGGTACTACCCCGGACGAGCCGACTGATTCATGCTGAAACCAGTAATCGTTTCAGCGTGGCTCTACCACCAATTATGATAATCAGTACTGTTATAAAATAAGTATCAGTACTGTTACCACAAATAATCAAACTCTTCGCCATATTTTTCGTTGCTAAGATCATAAGCAAAGTCAGGGCTGTAGCTAGAGTCGAATTTCAGGTAGGGCAACATGGGTTACATGTTTAATGGTGGTAGAGCCACGCTGAAACTATTATTGGTTTCAGTATGAATGGGTCGGCTCGCCCGGGATAGTACCACCCTCTCATAGAAAACCGACGTGAAGTAACAGTGCTTGCATTGTTGCGTTTCGTTCGGTCAGTCAGAGCGCCGGAGACCCACCTCCCCTCCCTTTCCCTCCCCTAACCCTTCCCTCCAAAAGATGGCAACGCACTTGCGACTCCTCTGGTGTTGTTAGTGTCCATGGACGGTGGTGTTCACTTAACAGCAGGTGACCCACCTGTTCGTTTGCCACCTATGACATTAAAAAAAAAAATGTAGGGCGGAAGTATAAAATATCGTCATTGATCTCGTATGTCACCATAGAGTAACAAACCTGCGCGTAGTTAACAGGCCAATAGCGTAGTCAGTTCGGGGGAAAAAAGCGTAGTTAAATAACGGTTTCATAATTCTATGTATGTCACAAACTGTGGTATGTTCGGAAAAGTTTAGATACCTATCGCTATAGAAATTTTTTCTCAAACTACGACGTAACAATTTAATTACAATAATTTATCTTAATAGTTCAATAGTTATTGGTGTTTTTAAGCCCCACTCCCCCGCCTCTAGCTACGGTCATGTCCTGAGCAAAGTGTTCATTCTACTTGTACAATTATTTAAAATCTGTATTCAGAGAATAAATTGAGAAACATATAACTTAGTTTGTGATCGTTCTAAACAAAACAATGACTAAAAATATGATTTTTATATATGACAATACAGCCGATAATCATTATTGATCTGACCTAAAACACGGTGCTACATTATCATATCAAAGGGTTATCTCATTCAGAACACCTGAATATTGATCGAACGGTTCAATTTGCATATTTAATACCTACTTTAGATTTGCTGATTCGATAACGCTTTTTTGACGAAATTTTCTAGTTTCATAAAATGCAGATTACAATCTTTATATATAAAATTCTCGTGTCACAATGTTAGTTACCATACTCCTCTGAAACGGTTTGACCGATTTTTATGAAATTTTACATGCATATTCCGTAGGTCTGAGAATCGGCTACTATCTATTTTTCATACCCCTAAGCAATAAGGATTGTCCACTCCTAACATTTATTTTTTATCTTGTTAACAATTTTTTTTTTATAATGAGGCATTACAAATACTTACAACCCTAAATTTTCACCCTTCTACCATCAACCCCTATTTTTTAATAGTCATTTTAGTGATTAATAATTTTTCATCCCACTCGATAACTGATCAATTATTTTGAAAATTATTTCACTGTTAGAAAGGTACATTAGATTACGTTTTATTTAGGTAAATATATATTATATAGTAAATGGGGCATGGAGGTGAGGGTCAAATGAGCAACCCAGTGGATATCGGGAAGCCATTTCTTGCCAATATATATATAGTATAGTTTCGAGTCACAATTTGATCCGATAAGTTACGCTACAATCGGGTTTTAAGTTTTTTAAGATTTTTAGCGTTTGGAAATAAAATTGGAACCGGTAATAACCTATTTGGTGCAGACGAAGTTGCACGGGTCAGTTAGTATCTTTATAAATTTGCCATAAATATGAATAATTATATTGTAGTAATAGTCAATGTACATCTACTATGCATATAATGAGAAGGTAAATTAGACGTGTCTGTACTTTTTAGATATTTGTGAATAACATTTTTGCAAGTGTCGATAAGTTACGCGTTTTTTAAGATTTTTAGCGTTTGGAAATAAAATTGGAACCGGTAATAAACTATTTGGTGCAGACGAAGTTGCACGGGTCAGCTAGATTTTACTTTTTAGATTTTTGTGAATAACATTTTTGCAAGTGTCTAGAGATAAGTAATAAAATACATTTTATGCATTTTTAGAAATGTCTGTCTGTCTGTTTGTATTAACACGCATCACTACTAAAGTACTGCGTTCTCGATAAAACCAAGACAATCATAAAGCATATCCTCGAGTAACGTTTAGTCTTTGTTTCAATTCAATCAGTCCACTCTATCAAAAGTTATTGTGATTTAAATGACAGCTCGAGTTAAATACGAGTAAAGAGTAGGTAAGCAAATGCAATTTAATCTCTTACAAAAACATGATATATAAATGTATAAGACCAGTGTTGCCAGATGCCCGATTTTGGCGGGACGTCCCGATTTTTAAATCAAAATTAAATATCCCAGGCTCAGTCCCGCTTTCGGGGATATCTCAATCGTGTGTGCATTTTGATTTGTTTTTTTTTTAATTCGAAATACGAATAATACAACTATTTAACGATAGGGTAGATCTGATTTAAAATATTATATTTTTATTAGAATTAATTTTCAAGGCCTGTTTATGCTATTTTTTGTCAGGTAAACGTAATTTGAACTCAAATAAAAAGATAAATATTCAAAAACTTGTAATATAGGTTTTTTTATTATGTCCCGCTTTCGAAGAAAGAATCCCGCTTTTTCACTCAAAAAGTTCCTAAATACTGACATGGCAAAAAAAAGTCTGGCACACTAAGTTCTACACGGACGAAGTTGTGGGCACAACTAGTCTTAAAAATGATATTAAAGTACACTACATGGATAAGTTAACACACCCAAGGATTACATTTTTGTTATGTTTCCTTGTTACAGTAGATCAAATCGAACAAATTTTCCTTTTGAAATGTTCTTATGATTTTTCCTACGTCTTCAATAAACACTTACACCGATATTTATTCTTTTTACTTCTGTTTGTGTGTGTTTTTTTTCCAAACTTTAAAATACACAGATATATTTAATATCGAAAATATATATTTATTCAAATCTTTATCGATTATAATGAAATTCTATATACAAAAAAATATTACTAAATAATAATAATTTATATTAATTGTCTTTACTTCTGTTTGTATGTGTATCTTTCCAATTTGAGTTCCTATAATTACGAAAATTGATTTTTATTCATTCTTAATCGATTCCAATGAAGTTCTATGTACACAAAGTTATTGCAAAATTGATAGGCTATTAAAAATAATATATTCAGAAAATATAATAAAGATAAAATTTAAGGACAAAAACAATTAATATATGGTAAGTGTATGTAAACATATGTTTTAATAAGCAATAGGTATAGAGCAATTTAGTAGCAGAGTAAATTTATAAAGAGCTAAAATATATGTGTTGTGACATTTCAAAATGACCTAAATCCAGTTTTATTCGTTTATATAACATGTTCCATTTTTTTTAGATTTCCAGTTTTTATACACCTAGTACGAAATACAAATTTTACCGTTCATAAGGTTCTTAATTTTTGAAATAATCTTCATATATTACATGTACAAAATTTTAAAATCTTGCAAAATAACATAAAATATTAGGAACGGGTAAAATTGGATTAAGCTCATTTTTAAATGTAAAGACTCATATAGAGTGTGACTGAATATTACAATTATTGCTGGTTTCAGCATTAATGAGTCGGCTCACCCGGGGTAGTACCACCCGACCCACAGAAACACCCACTTGAATTAACAGTGCTTGCATTGTTGCATTTCGTTCGGTCAGTGAGAGCGCCGGGGGCCCGCCTCCCTTCCATCCAAATGCAACGCACTTGCGACTCCCCTGGTGTTGCTAGTGTCTAGAGACGGTGGTAATCACTTAACATCAGGTGACCTGCCTGTTCCTTTACCACCTATGATATATTTAAAAAAAAACTTACCTCATAAATTTGCACGTCGCTTACGTTCAGCTCTTCTGGCTCTGCCAATATGGATCCGTATGGATCGACACCCACCACTGTACAGTTGGGACAGCGCTCTTTTATTTTATGTCCTATACCAGAGATTGTTCCACAAGTACCAGCTGTTATCACCACCATGTCCACGTCGTCATCAAAAGACCATAGAATCTCTTCTGCTGTGCCGTCATAATGAGCCAGAGGGTTGCATGGGTTGTTATACTGTTTTAAGGAGGAAAGAACCAGTTTATTAAGACAAAGAATAGACATATTACAGCAGCCATTCATTGTGGTGTAAGAAAATCAAAATAAAAAAAAAACAGTTGTTTTACACAAACATCAGCTTGTAAGGAATCTTAACAAAAAATTAGATAAATGAACGGAAAAGATATATTACATTATATTTACTAAAAATGTACATTGCGTTGACTTAAAAAGCATTTTCTTAATAATATAAAAATGAAAGTTAACACTACTCTCCTTTAAACAAAATTAAAGGAAATTTGGTGTTAGTGGTGTGGCATATATGGTTATGCTATACCGCCGGGAAGAGGCCTAAGGCCCTTCAGTGGATCCCGTATAAGCTGATGGGATGAAACATAATAAGGTATAACGATACTCAACTTAAGACTCAGTTGAGAACAAAACAAAAACTGTAAATTTAGTTACAGTTGTGTAAATATAACCAACATGACAATTGAACAATAAATTTAAAATATTTCACATTACAATATGTGTGTATTTATTTTATAATAAGTAGTATAACTTATTTATTTCAATAAAACTATGTAAATTTGAAAAGGACTAGAAGTTTGTTTCAGCTCAGTGATTAAATGGAGATCTTATATTTGTTGCAAATGTTATTTTTTATAATATTTGTCATCATTCATCATCATAATCTTTAAATTAATAAATATGTTCAATATTAAAAATAATTTGTCTATTGGCAAATAAAATTATAATGTTGTTTTTCCTGATCGCACAAAAACAGAAACATTCTTTGGGGAAAAACAAGTACCTGATCTAGAACTATAGCATCAGGTATTTCCTTAGCCAGACGGTGTGCCACCATAATATTACTCTCGGGTGAATCCCAAGCAGCTAATGTTGGAGTTCGGATAATCTCAGCTCCCAGTGCAATCAGAGTGTTCACTTTTTCATCTGACATTTTTTCTGGTAATACTATAATGCATCTGTAACCTTTGAAAATATTTTTTTTTACATTTTTTATTTAATAAAGAAACAAATAAATAGGCTTCATAAGAAAACGAACCTTAAGATATAAGGGACCTGCTAAAAAAATTATATTTTTGTATATATATATATGACTTTATATTTAGAAGGAATATACAGTTTGGGTGTATTCAATTAATAAGCAACATCATAGAAGTTGATTAAAACTAAATGCATGGAATTTTTTTAAAAGGAGATAATTTGCAGAGGAATATGCTAAATTATTAAATCATTATAATAATTAAACGTAAATTTTTCCCATTCTTAATCACATATTGTGTACAAAGGTTACTCAAGCGGAGAACATTTATTCTTTTGTACAACCACCTGTATTCATACTCAGTATTAGACATATAAATAAATTTGAATATTTTATCATATCTATGCTACATCTTTTTAATACAATACAATTATTGAACATTATAACATTAAAATTCTAAAGAGGGGCCTTACTAGTGTTACTACATACGTGTTAAGAAATTTTTTCTATTTAAGTACTAGATGTTAATCTTTATATTATCTTTTTATTTTTAACTTTATTTTTGGCAAGCAATCTTTTAGATTATTACTACCATTGTCAAGTAGTTAATAGTATTACAAATTCTTCTTCTATTCCTTTTTCGGCAATCAGTCTTCTAATAGACTATTGCTGCCATTGTAAAGTGAGTATCGATATTACAAGATTCTAGATATAACTTCAATGAATGCCATTCTCGAGTAGTTAAGATTATTTGAAGTTCTTCTTCCATTCCATTTTGGCAAACAGTCTTCTAGTAGACCATCACTGCCATTGTCAAGTGAGTATCAATATGATATTATAAGTTTCTTGATATAATTTCAATAAACTAACAAGATGGTGACCAACTTGTTAGAGCTTTTCATGGAATTTTTGTGGCATCTCAGAATTCATGGTCTGTGGTATTATTTTCCATTCGCTTCACTTATGCACAATAAACAAACTATATTACATAAAAAAACACCAATTTTACACAATATAGAGTCAAGTAACACAAGATTATAAATAAAAAATAAAATCCACTACATGACAGACAAAATCCCGCCAAAAAACCCATATTATCTTTATTTTATACAAATTGTCATAGTAACAGATAGTATTGATAAATACAAAAATTAATAAGAGGTTGTGTGTAACCTTTTTGTATAGTAATAAAAGTTCTTTATTTTTTTACCTTTAACTGCAGCAGCTAAAGCAAGTCCAATGCCTGTATTTCCAGACGTAGGTTCAATAATCACAGACTTGCCAGGCTTAAGTATACCTTTCTCTTCAGCATCAGATACCATACGATAAGCAATACGGTCTTTTACAGAACCACCAGGGTTTAAAAATTCACATTTTGCATCTAAAAATAGTAATTATTATATTTAACAATACTGAAATAGTATTTACAATAGCATGTAATTACTCCATTACAATAATCAAAAACTTATAAACCCATGTATTTACCATATCTACACCAGAGATATAAACTATAATTAAATCATTAATAAAAAAAATTGTAACATTCATTTTAATAATCAAATTTTTTTTTTAACTGTCTACACTCTTAGCCCGACAAGGCCTTTACAGTTTCACCCGATTACATAATAATCAAAAACTTATAAACCCATGTATTAATTACTACGCCAGAGATATAAACTATAATTTAATTTAATTATAGTTACAAAAATAATGTTTATACAGGTTAAGAAAGAACTGAGTGGATGAAGAATTTATTTTAGGAATATTTATCATAAATAAACATGAAATCAAATGTCATTATAATAAAGGTAAACTTGAAAAATAATGTGATCAAAGTTTTCAGAGTAATTATTGAAATCAGAACTTTAAACTAATCTAAACAGTATTAATCCTGAAACCTATTAAACTTAAAATAGCAATGAAAACAGGAGAAAATATTAATTCAATAAATAAATTTGTGATTAACTTTTAAACTCCATATATAAACTTTAATAGTACTCACACATATCACATTCAATGTCTTCATCTTTTGGTATCCTAGTGAGTTTCACCATTGGTGTATTTCCACCTGTATGCAGTATGTCCTGATGTATTTTTTGGTTTATATCCCTATGAAAATATATTTATAAATATTTAGAAGACAGATTTATCTATGTTACAATTAGAAAATGTCTTTTGGTAGTTTCTCATAAATACAAATAATATTTTTTTAACTTACAGTGTTCCCATTACATGTTGCATCTCCCGAAGGTTGAAATAGTCCGTACCAGCCTGTTTCTTTCCTTTTTCCATCGCCACGTGATTGGACATATTTTAAAAATTATAAAAAATATTACTTGTATTTAATTTTAATTCTATTTAATTTATCTATTTTTCTTTTTATGTTCAGATTTTAGGTTATAAATATAAAGTAGAAAGCATTTAAATAATATAAGATTCTAATAAAATATATTCCTTAAGTTTAAACTACACACTTCACAACACGTGAAAACTATTTAAAACGTCTATACGTCGTATCCTCGAGTCTGTGTACAATGCGTACTCTGGGATAAGAGCATGTAAACCGGTTATTATAGTATAATTCACGTCGAACTTTGTGACCGATCTGAACATAGCCTTACATGCGTTATTGCGCATGGTACAGTGAAGACGTTAATACAAATCAAAGAGAAAAGATTAGCATTAATTTTTATGTCTAGTTTATTAATAATGATAGATTTTAATTTGCTTTATTTTTATTATATTTCCGTGAAAATATTATTATTGAAATTTAAAATTGGATTTTCAAATCCTTTTTTATTTCGATATTATATATATATATATATATATATATATATAATATATATAATAAGTTTTTTTTTTTATTATTACTTTGATACAAGTACATATTTGCCAATTATATTAAGTAAAAGGATGGGCAGTATAAACACAACATTGATACTATCAGAAGAACGCTAAACGCTTTTTAGTCCGGTGAAGCTGTAAAGACCTTGCCAGGTCAATAGCATAGTCAGTTCGAAAAAAAAAAAGCTAAACGCTTTAACAGCTAATTTAACGAAAACCTTTCTATTTGAATTCAGTGGATATATATACATATAGACAATTTACAAAGGACTAGAAATAAAAATGACCAGACAATAACAATTTAATTATTACTGGCTTCATAATATGAAAATTTAAAACTAGAAATGAAAAATAGTAGCTACGTAATAAAGTAACAGACAACGCTAGAATAATAATAATTCGCACATTATGTAGTTGTCAGTTATAATTATTTGCTACAGATAATATTTGATAACCCAACGGGTTTGTGAGTTTTGGGCGATATGATTCGCCTTATAAAGTATTTGTTTGTATCTTTGGAATATATCTTGTAGCAAACTGTGGTATGTTCGAAAAAGATTAGATACCTATCGCTACAATTTTCAAAAATCTCAAATTATGAACAAACTATTTAATTGTGATTTCAAAGTAGAGCATTGCCCCACAATTTTAGTGCAAGTCTCCACAATCCGTGATTTAGGAGTTATTATGGATTACAGACTATCATTTCATCCACATATTAATAATATTATTCCTAAGTCATCCCATCTCTCAGGTTCTATCTTCAGACAATTAAAAATATTTCAACAGCCAATGCTAACCATTATCATTCTTAATTTAATAGTTTGTAGTATTCTGGAATATTGTAGTCCAGTACGGAACTCTTGATATCAGGTTCATATGGATAGAATAGAAAGAGTACAAAGACGTTTCTTATATTACCTTTCCTATTACGACAACAAATAACATAACAGTAGCTTAAACTCATACTCCAAACGTTTACAAAATTATAAAATGAAAGCATTACAGACTCGTAGAAAGGTAGATGTTGTAATGTTTATACACAAATTGATATATGGTTTCCCAAAATCTTCAAATTTCCTTTAATACCTTGAGTGTCCCACGTGTAGACGTAGTCGTTTATATAACCGGCAAACTTTTCATCTACCATTAACAAGAACTAACGTAGGCCAACATTGCCCTTTGTATCACATACTTCATTTTTGTAATAGTTTATGTTTTACCTCAACTAGATTTTTTAAATTTAATTTTTCTTTGTATTTTGGTATAATAATATGAGTTTTTCTTCTTATTTTATACTAGCGGGTCCGGCAGACGTTGTCCCACCCTAAATACAAAAAAATCCTTGACAAATTATATACTAAAGCCTTCCTCAAGAATCATTTTATCCACTGGTAAAAACCGCTTGAAAATCCGTTTAGTAGTTTTTGAGCTTATCGCAAACAGACACAAAGACAGACGCGGTAGGGGACTTTGTTTTATACTATGTAATGATACACTGTGTCCACATTTAGAAGGGTACATGTACATTGTTATTCATTGAACTCAGTTTTGTGGATCATTAATAAATAAATAATAATGTGATTGCACATAAGATACAATCGTAGTAAATAAATAATTAGTAATAAACTTTTTTTTTTATAATGGAGCAAATGTTTCCAAAGAAACATCATTATTTGTAGTTTGTGGGTGCTCTAATAATAACAAATATCAAGAAGAAAAAGAAAATAATGCAAATAGCAATATCATGTATATTATAACATCAAAACTATTCTGAATGCGACTGTACTGCCACTGGCACTCATAGTCACAGTTCTATAATGACACATGTATCGCCACAGACCACAGTTTACAGTGATACATGTATCGTCACAGCTCACAGTGATACATGTTTCGTCATAGCCTGCTCCGTCTTTACCTCTTCTGCGTCCCTCTGATACCTAAATTTGTGTTCTGCGTATCTACTTCAGAGCGGTCAAAAAAGCGTCGGATCTCATCGGATCTTATGGGATATAACCATATTAAACATTTGTTATATCACATTATATGATCTGCTAGTTCTGTTTAAGAAGATAATTATCCGGCTTATAGTACTGTTTTACTCTATAAGTAGTCAATTGTGAACTTGGATCAAACGTTTACTGAACGAATTACTAAAAACGGTTTTCATCTAATTGTATGAAAATAATAGACGTAAATCGTCTTGTAATTTGTCAGTGATTGTATTAAAACTGTATTGAAACTTAATTAATATCACTCAACTTAAGCAATATCTAATAAATAAGTTTCTCTCTATTTTTAAAATATTTCACTGCCATGACGTGACGGCTTTATCCTGGTAGTATATTCTACAGCCGTAATCTCAGGGATCACGTCGTAAGTGTTATCTCTATAATATCTCAGAACTACTTGGAATCCTGTACGATATCGGATTCAGTCATCCCAGGGAAAAGATTTTGTAGCGCACTCGTTAGGCTGTGGCGCCAAAGTCAGATATTATTCAAAAACTAGGCTCAGATAGAAATTAAAACAGTACGGGACATATAAAACAATGTAAGCAAATTTAGAAATAATAACTAATAAATTAGGCACCCACAGACTTATTTCGATTGTTCTGATCAAATATTTCAATAACACGTCTCCCTTTGGCTCTAGTGTATTGGAAAACCAGGTTGCACATCTTGAAAAACGACACGAATAAAGTATTATAGTTCGTCACGTCTTCTCTGTCCTGGATATGGAAATATGGATATTAAGGAAATATAAGGTTCAAGTTTTGCTGTATGGTTAATACTGTTTGCATCTCTAAATCGGTTTCTCGTACAATACCTTCTTGACGTTTTGTATCATCGCATACGTTGTCTGTATTCTTCTGAATTATCCAGACGTCATTGAGAACTTGGGACCGATAGTTAGGAAAAGACATTGTGTCGTTTTATTGTCTGTATCATGGTGAAAGCTCTAAAGAATTACCTGAAAGGTTGTGAATACTCACTTTTCTCAGTTCTAATTTTTATTATACCATAAAGTTTTACACATAACACATCTCTCGACCTACTTATTTCCTTCTTTATATTATTTTTTATCTTTCATACTACGCGTGAGAAGGTTGACAAGCTTGCATTCCATTAAGGACTACCGATAAAATATAGATTTCTCAGAGTTTAAAATCACCAATGCGTCGTGGGCTGGCTTGGTGATTACACCCATACCTTTCTTCGGAAAGAGGCCTATGGCCCTGGAATGAGTCTCTTGCAGGCTGATGATGATGGTGATGATACAATATAGTACCAATACGGCGGTCGTTTTATAGTACATTTTTCACGTTCATAAAATTAAACTATGATTCTGAATAAATAAAAAAAAAAAAAATTAATTTTTATATTGACCTTAATATTAATATGTTATCGAACGTTTAAGTAGATGTAATAGAAAAGACGAAGGTAAAATATTTTATAGTAAATAAAACACGTAGGTAATTAACGTGGCTTTATTTTATTAATGTTTTATTTTGTACATGCTAAATATAGTTTAAATATAATATGATAAGTATAAATGATACATGATAATACAGTTTGATAAACTTAATAATAATAATTTTAATAACTAAATCACCGTTATTCTTTGTTGTGTGTAATGTGAAAAAGACGAGAAAATGTGAGTCCTACTATTTAGGGAGGCTAAGTATTCATAATAATAATTATCATTTTAAAATATTAGTAATATACTATTATTATGTAGTTTGTTTATAGAATCGTCTTTTGCCGTTTCCGTATTAATTAATTCGTTGATTAGTTTTTGCTTTCTTCTTCTATGATATATTCGAGAACTTGTTCAGTTGTGACGATACCTTTTGGAATGTATCCTGAAAGAAAAGAGATAGTTAATTACATAAATATATACTACTAGCCTCTTCCCGCGACTTCGTCCGTGTGGAATAGTTACTTTGGGCTAACGATAACACTCAGCGGAAGCTCTCAGGAGGAAAAAAACCCAATTTTGAAACATTCTCCATTGGTACTCCGCTCCTATTGGTCTTAGCGTGATGATAGTCTATAACCTTCCACGGTAAATAAGCTATATAACACTGAAAGAATTTTTCAAATCGGACGAGTTGTTCCTGAGATTACCCCCTACAACGTCACAAGCTCACAAACTTTACCTCTTTATAATATTAGTATAGATATACAGGCTCTTTAAACTGTCTGGAGTAAACTATGTGACTTGAAGAGTGCGACATAGTATACATAGAACCGACCGCTGAAAGAGTAAGGACGTTGTCACGAGATTCTAAATATCTGGACAAGTCTCCAGCACAAAACGCGTAGCACCGAACTAAGAAATAGGTAATATTATGGTGTTTATTATGTGCTTTGCGTGCGATTAAGTCAACCACAACTGCTTTATTTTTAAAACGCATAGAACTGAATAAGAAGAAATACTTTGGTTTTTTCTACGTAATTTGTTTGCGAAAAATTAACCACAATTATGTTACCATCAAGCAAAATGTAGTTATCATTGTGGATTAAAAGTTTCTGTTATTATATCGCTTTTGATGTTGTATTTATAATGACGTCACCGAATAAGTCTTATATTTGGCCCGAAGTATTTTAAAAAGACGGAACAGTATATATTACAGATATACTTGGTAACAATTTTAAGATTTAAAATGAAACGTGATTCCAAAAAGAGGAACTCGAAATGAGGATTAATAAATTAACCACCTTTATTAATTTTATACGTAATTTTTTTTTTACGAACTGACTATGTTATTGACCTAGCAAGGTTTAAACAGCTTCACCGGACTACCGCTTATACGTAATGAAACCACCCATAGTCTCTATTTTATAAAAGCGACTTACCTTTTAGTTCATCATTATCGTAACGTGCTTCGACGATTATAACAAATGGGGCTATATCAAGAATCCGAGATGCCAATCCGACAGTAGGGTTACCCCTGTTTTCTACTATTTTGTAATATGTTTTCATAACATGCAAAATCACTGGTTCATCTAGGGCGAGTTTCGTACTGTTTGATTTCTTTGGATTCGTTGCTTCCGACCTTAAACTATTTTTAGATAGTACTCCCTTGAAAAATCTGTAAAATTAATTTAAAAAAATCATATAATTTTTGCTGCATGTTTAAGGAATTTCATTTTATTACGAGCCACTAAAATGATCGATTGAACTTTTAATGCTTACCAGGCTCAATGAAAAGAAAGGATTGAATTCCTACTTTTTTACATTTTCTTGCAATGATACAAATTATAATGAAAATTTAAGTTCTAATGAAAATGTTAAATGGAATATTTATTACCAACAACCATAAACCGTTACCAATCACAATGATTTTTTTTTAAACCTGTATTTGCAAGGTACTGTATAATTAAGATGTATTGTAGTTTTCTTTGGCAACCAATCTTCTAGTAGATTATTACTGCCATTATCGAGTAGGTAATGTTATTTATTACAAGTTCCTTGCCCTCATTTTAGCGAACTAACAAGATGGTGGCCGTCTTGTTAGAACTTTCCAGGGAGTCCAATCGAAGTCTAGTCCAATTACTATCCATTTCACTTCTGCACAATAACCAAACTATATTACGCAAAACGCCACCAATGTTACAAAATATAGAGCCAAATAAAAAGATTATGAATAAAATATAAAAAAAACACTACATGACATTCCAAAATCCCGCCAAAAACTCAATCTATTGAAATTGATCTACACTGCTTTAAAATAAAACCTTAAATTACTTTCATATAATTAGTGTAGCAGTGACAGCACTTTTTATTACTGTAAAATACAAACCCGTCTTCGTTAATAACAAGTGCTACGTTGTTTGTAGTGCCCATAGCTGCTAACGCATCACGGCAGGAGGTATTCTCAGAAACTTTCGGAACTGACCGGTTTAGAGGCAAATTAGAGATGCTCTTATTCCACCATCTGTAAAGAAAACCATCCTTGATGAATATTGAGGTATGCGAAAACTCATTACATGTGGGAAACGAACAGGTGGGTCACGTGATGTTAAGTGATCACCACCGTCCATAGACACTAACACCAGAGGAGTCGCAAGTGCGTTGCTACCTTTTGGGGGAAAGTGTTAGAGGAGGGAGAGGGAGAGGGAGAGGGGAGGGGAGATGGGCCTCCGGCGCTCTAATATCTCTAAGATAATAAGTTAAGTCTCATTTAAATATAACAAGTGGTTATCCGGTGGTCAAATATTGACAATAACAATCACAATCTTTTAGAATGTATTTGTCTGTATTGAGTATTGTTCAAATATTGTAGACGTAAGAAGCGTGAAGTACGATGAATAGAGACTTATAAATAAAATGATTCGACTCCTGTATGGTATGAAACAAAAACTATTTACAGATTTATTTTTATTGATAACGCTAAAGCTGATCAATAGCTTATAAACCAAGAACAGTAAAGAGAACTGGTTAAGAAACAGAGACGAAATAGGTTTTGAACTATTTTGTCTTGGCCCATTTGTATATAGATAATTGAAATTCGTGACATATTACTATATTGCTCAAAAATAGTGTGCTAAAAATAACGTGACTTTGCAGCAATTGTTGCCCATTTAGTTTTCAAACATGTATGTATTCATTCATAGGCAAATGGATAGGGATTGGCTATGAATTCTATTTATTCCTACGAAAACTATAATGTCTATAGGTAGCATGCTCTATTTTACGTCAATTTAAGGTGCGTTTACTGGGTTTTAGTGCTCGCCAGTCTATCATATTTTATTTTCTGACATTTAAACTTTATAGACCTCATCCTCTTCGGCTATATCATCATATAACATAAGGTAGAAATTATGCATAAACTCTGGTTACGAGTTAATAAAAATATAGTTCTTACTGAATAATGCTTCAGGTTTTACTTGATACAGAATAGAATTGTTGACTAACAGAACTTGACTGTGCATAGTGCATAGCGCAGTTTTATAAAGGTGTTCAATATATTCAACGTCCATGATACTAAAGTATTAATCACTAACTTTTTACTAATTTCTTATCGATTTTATTTCTATAGTTATACGATCTGTATAAAAAATGCACTATTTTCGAACACAGCCGAAGAGTCTGGAACTTTTTAGGGTTTTCTACGAAGATCATCGTGAAGATTAGCTTGGTGACTTATCGATACGAATGATGAGAAACAAATATAACTTGAAATCTTGTCGCTCTGTGTATTGTACATAAAACAAATAACTTCTAAAAACTGCACGCTATGAAACCCCAGTCTTCTTGTAAAATATTGTATGGCTTTCTAGATAATTTCCACACTTAAGTTATTACGTTGCTAAATATGCCAAAGTGAGATCGAAGATAGTTCTATTCTGAACATCGAAGCGAATACAAGGAGATACAGAAGGAAGAAATCTACAAGTGGAATAAAACCACAGGGTAAAACATTAGTACCTGGTTACACATCATTTTCTTTGTAATTGTGATTTTCAGTGTAAATGCATTAAATCAGAATGACCGTTGGTTTCTCATGGTGTTATATTACAAATACATATTTATCCTGAAAGTCACTATATTATTCACATTTATGATTTCATATATGAATAAGTAGCTGACTTGTGCAACTTCGTTCACGATTGCAATTGTATTTCCCAGTGCCATTGCACACTGTGTCAACTGACTTTTAGATTTTGAATTAACCCGAGACTTTTCGTAGTATTTACATTGTTGACTTCATTAACGGTTTCCTTCTTACGCGACACTATTGCCCTTAAACTAATTCAATGAAATTCTGTAACTAGTAATTTTTCAAGCACAAGATATACTGCATCTATAAGTTTCTGAAGGCTATAAACTATAGGACCTAATGACTAATATGTGTAATATCAGGAAAAGGACAAGCTTAGAGAAGATAAAATTCGTTGCCCAAGTAGTTGTTCTGGGGAATTTCTACCTGCATTTTTCCTAAGATGAGCTCTCATGTTTGTTAGCATTGTAATTGCTATAGCGGGATAACTTTAAACGTAGTTTATTTCTGTCTGAGCGTGTCCCTTTTATACCGACAGGAAGTGTTTGGTAAAAATGATCAGCAAACACAAAAGTAACCCCACCCCACCCATATTGGCAAGTGAGTTTCTAACGTCCTTTAATGTTCGGTCAACAGTTTCCAAATGGACACTCTTACGTATAGACTACACTAACTGTTGGTCCAGAGATACTGCTAATGGAAGTTTGAAGGTTGAATGTGATGTTTTTCCGTCGTTCAACAGGATAGCGGAATTCCCGGAAGAAACAACTGATAGATATTTTTTTCTGTTTTGCCAAACTTGTGCTAAATTTAAATTGACGAGAAATGTCTTCCTAGTACCATTGAGTTCCTCCTTGCACCTTCACCTCCGCGCCCTGCCTACTATTCTCGAACGATTAGCGCTAGCGACAACGCAATAATTTTACCGACATTATTGTTTTCTATAAACAATTGTAAAGTATATGTGAAACCTGTATCGAAACGTAATCTTGTAAAAATATTTTGCTTTTAACGTAGAAACAATCTTTTTGGCTGAGATATTAAACTTAATACATGGTCTCGCGGATTTTTTTGTAAAGCTAAAAGTAACGAATATATTTGCTAAAGATTTTATTCTTTTATTTCAAACTGTTCAAGAAGAGTACTAGTACTAGTTCAGAAATAAAATACTTTTCTAATAGTGAAAGAAATTTTCAAGATCGGATCAGTAGTACCGCTCCTGAATATCCAAACTCTCTAACTTTTTACCTCTTTGTAATACAATATTAGTATAGACTAAACAAAAAAAAAATCCTACATTTTTGAGGTCGACAGTGCTGCATATACTTACATTTGTTTTCGTTCTGGTGGTTCCTTAAAAAGATAGGCTTCCATCCACTGATCGGTGACGAATTTAGTCATGTAGTTACGGATGCCATCGGGAAGGATTACAACCACTCGTTTACCAGCGCCCAAATTGAGTTTCTTTGCTGCTCTTATAGCTGATACCATAGCTGCGCCGCTGCTCCCTCCTACAACAGATTATTAGTTAAAACATTTTGAATATATTATATATTAACCTGCCTTCTATAATAAAAGTATATTTCCTTTGACACTCAACCACGTAACAACTACTGAACGTATCGACATAAGACTATGTGGAACTTTTCGTAATATTCCTCCTTTCCTATTTTTAAAGCCCAACGAAGCGGACGGGAATCTGACAGGGAATCGACTGCAAAGGCATTAGCATGATACATATTTCTACAACAAATCAAATAGTTCTGGCACTGTATTTCAGTCAGAAGAGCCCCATCAACAACATGCATCAATATGCGAGCCTAACCTATTCAGCCTTTAGGAGTAACAGCTATTATTGACTTGTCCCATTGAGGAAGATTTATTATAAGTAGGTACATACTAAAAATATTGGTTTCTTTTGTTTTATTTCACTGGTTCGTCATCCTATATATCTGTAATTGTTTTGTTTATAAAATGATCCATAAACGTCGTAGATGTTAAAATAGATGTATCTCTTAGATTGATAAACATCAATACTGTTTAAACTAAACAACATGAAGGTTAGCAGATCTTTATGTTTTTTCATGCATATGGTTTTTGAGCTATGCATTTTGGTTTAACTCGACGCTAGATCACGCTGTAGTGTATCATATTCTAAATCATTCAATGAATAGTCATGAAAATTGCTATGTGTTGATATTTGATGACAGGGAATATTTATACAAAATGCTTTTTGGTATAATTCAAATAACTAGTGGGCACCCATTAGTCGACATTCGACCATAGTTCATTGATTTTTTAAAGTTTGAACTTTATTAGGGTTCTTTTGTCAACTTACTTCTATAATCAAAGGGTTTTATCATGGTTACTCAGTATTTTAATTAATTTAATGTACTTTAATGCATTTTATACAAAATAAATAGGTTTCTGCACTTCTCCTCCATAAAAACTTTAACTATGCCAAATTTCACGTTCATCCGTTCGCTCAATTCCGTTAAAATGGGATACAAAGTTTAGGCTTCACGTATTAATATATAGATATAAACTTTAACTATGCCAATTTCACGTTCATCCGTTCGCCCAATTCCGTTAAAAAGGGATACAAAGTTTAGGCTTCACGTATTAATATATAGATATAAACTTTAACTATGCCAAATTTCACGTTCATCCGTTCGCCCAAAACCGTTAAAAAGGGATACAAAGTTTAGGCTTCATGTATTAATATATGGATATAGAACGTCAGTGTAGCAATGAGCAAAGTTAATAGCTATACATTTTCTAGTAAACTTCCTGTGTTACACAACTAATCAGAAACGAAGGTGCACGAAGCTCATTTTAATTTATAAAACAATGATGTAACTTTATGCATAAGAGTCTTTTGTTTGATTACTCTAAGTACGAGAATATTACCATACAACATTGTTAATTCTATGATATTTATTGTTTGGTCTTTACTGAATTAATTAATGTAATAAATAAGTGCATTTATATACCTGTTAATAATTAATGAAATAAATTATAATATCAGCCAATGTTGACTTCACAAACAATATATTTATGCATTTATTTATAAAAAAAATAAGTGCCTCGTATCTGTTAATAATTAGATAAATAATCTTTTTCGTTTTTTATTCAATGTGATGATTTAATACATACAATACACAATACAAATGTGACAATGTGAATGATGATTTACATACAGTATATATTTGTATGGCAGGGGTCATTTTTAATATTTCATTAGAGAGTGGTAGAGCCACGCTGAAGCTATTACTGGTTTCAGCATGAATGGGTCGGCTTGTCCGGGGTAGTACCACCCGACCCACAGAAAACCGACGTAAAGTAACAGTGCTTGCATTATTACGTTTCTTTCGGTCAGTGAGAGCGCCGGATACCCAGCTCCTCTTCCCTTCCCTCTCCCCAATCCCCCCTCTCCCAGACACAGGCTGCCAACACACTTGCAACTCCTCTGGTGTTGCAAGTGTCTATGGATTGTGGTGATCACTTAACGTCACGTGACTCACCTTTTCGTTTGCCTCCTATGTTATATATATATTACAATATTTTTTTATTTATATTTAATACAGTTAAACGAATTTAAAAAACTCACCGCACAGTAGTCCTTCTCTCTTAATAATTTCTCTTGCCATATTAAAGGATGCATAATCATCTGGCTTCTCCACCATATCAATTACTGTTTTATCAAGTACATCAGGAATGAAGTCTCCACCGATGCCTTCGACCTATAACAAGTCAATTTTATTACCGATTAACTACTGTTCAAAGCTGTAAAAAGTTTTAAGTTATTTTTTAACATCTCTTACGAACTAACTGCATGATATAGTCATAATGAATTACTCAACATAATATGCATCACCTCAAGACTTGATATCATTATTTAATGTTAAACAATTTTTTGTACAGGTGGGTCACCTGATGTTAAATGATCACCACCGTCCATAGACACTAATAACACCAAGGGAGTCGCAAGTGCGTTGCCAGCCTTTTGGGGGAAGGGGAAGGAGGGGGAGAGGAGAGGGAAGGGGGAGAGGAGAGAGGAGGTGGGCCTCCGGCAGTCTCACTGACCGAACGAAACGCATCAATGCAAGCGCTGTTACTTCACGTCGGTTTTCTATGAGAGGGTGGTAGTACCCCAGGCGAGTCGACCCATTCATGCTGAAGCCAGTGATAGCTTCAGCGTAGCTCTACAAGTTTGACACGGACTGTACAAATATAGTAGTACAATGTAAAATATATAAAATATAATGTAGATTTAAGTATCGTAAAGCATGACGAATATACGCTTATGGATATAGGCGAATCCTATAAACTCGCTAATAGGAAGGAAATAAAAAAAACTATCAGTATCCAAATTTTTTAATAGCACTAAAGCTTGTGAATATTTACTAAACAAATAGAGAAAAGAAAATTGTTTGACAAAGAGGAACGAGATAGTGGTCTGTCTTATCTTCACCTATTTATGTGTATAAATGTACACTATACATATAAATGTACACATAAATAACTGTCAGTCCACGTCTTAAAAAGACGTAAAGTAAATTACGCAGTTCAGGTAATTAATTATTATTTATGATACCTATTCGCAAATCAATGTAAACGTTCGTCAAGGCTTGTAGATTATTTTTAGGTGGCAATTAATCAGTTTTAGCAGCTAACGCAAAATACTTCTCCTTGATAAGATTTACTGTGAATAATTGGATTGGGCTTCGTGTGCTTATAGATAAAGATATGATCATTGTATTCACTTAGTTTTATAAAAAGTATGTATATGTTTTAAACAAAAAACAATGTCATAATAAAATAATGATGAAGTAAATCTATAAAAAGTTTAAAAAATTTAACGAAACAATCACGCTTTTTTAGCTTCACCTGTATGTATGTAACCGACCCCTTTGAGCTCGATTTTGTCCTACTTTGAACGATCAGATTTAATTCAAACTTTGCACACCTGTCAAAGGTCGATGATAATGCAATAATCCGAAAAAAAAAGTTTAAAAAATTTAACGAAACAATCACGCTTTTTTAGCTTCACCTGTATGTATGTAACCGACCCCTTTGAGCTCGATTTTGTCCTACTTTGAACGATCAGATTTAATTCAAACTTTGCACACCTGTCAAAGGTCGATGATAATGCAATAATCCGAAAAAAAAAGTTTAAAAAATTTAACGAAACAATCACGCTTTTTTAGCTTCACCTGTATGTATGTAACCGACCCCTTTGAGCTCGATTTTGTCCTACTTTGAACGATCAGATTTAATTCAAACTTTGCACACCTGTCAAAGGTCGATGATAATGCAATAATCCGAAAAAAAAAGTTTAAAAAATTTAACGAAACAATCACGCTTTTTTAGCTTCACCTGTATGTATGTAACCGACCCCTTTGAGCTCGATTTTGTCCTACTTTGAACGATCAGATTTAATTCAAACTTTGCACACCTGTCAAAGGTCGATGATAATGCAATAATCCGAAAAAAAAAGTTTAAAAAATTTAACGAAACAATCACGCTTTTTTAGCTTCACCTGTATGTATGTAACCGACCCCTTTGAGCTCGATTTTGTCCTACTTTGAACGATCAGATTTAATTCAAACTTTGCACACCTGTCAAAGGTCGATGATAATGCAATAATCCGAAAAAAAAAGTTTAAAAAATTTAACGAAACAATCACGCTTTTTTAGCTTCACCTGTATGTATGTAACCGACCCCTTTGAGCTCGATTTTGTCCTACTTTGAACGATCAGATTTAATTCAAACTTTGCACACCTGTCAAAGGTCGATGATAATGCAATAATCCGAAAAAAAAAGTTTAAAAAATTTAACGAAACAATCACGCTTTTTTAGCTTCACCTGTATGTATGTAACCGACCCCTTTGAGCTCGACTTTGTCCTACTTTGAACGATCAGATTTAATTCAAACTTTGCACACCTGTCAAAGGTGGATGACAATGCAATAATCCGAAAAAAAAGTAAAAAAAAGTTACTAAAAAATGAAAAATAAACAATAGTTTAAAAAAACTAAAAAAACACGCTTTTATAAAAACTGTTAATATCAGCACCTCCAGATATCAGTATTTTTATCATTTTTTTGTCAGTTTTTACAAAAATATACATTTATTTCTAATTTACACTATTCTTAATCCAAATTTATTAAATTTTATTTTCTGTTTTTTAAATGGATTTTTTATGAAAGCGTGTTTTTTTAAACTATTATTTATTGATTATTGTGAAAAAAGTTGTTGCAGGTGTCTTGGAATAAGTAATAACAAACATTCCAATCATTTTTAGAAATGTCTATCTGTTCGTTTGAATTCGTATCACCGATAAAATACTGCGTTCATGATAAAACTTCATCAAGAAAACATAAATCATACCCTCGAGTAACATTTAGTCTTAGTTTCATTAAAATCGATTCACTCTATCAGAAGTTATTGTAATTTTAATGACGACGCGAATTAAGTAGAAGGTAAAAGTGGATAAGTAAATGGACTTAATACGAATAGATTCAGATGATTTTATTAGTGACTGTTTTTTTTACATTAGCTTCTACGCGGACGGAGTCGCGGGCACAGCTAGTCTAGAATAAAAAAGATCACTTTCCATACTTCGGAAAAAAATTGCAAAAAATCACTATGGCATTCACATTCTAGATGCTCATAATGCAAGTCTGTGGACTTGCAACGTACATAATTGTAAATATAAAGTTCAAAATACTCACAAAGAATAAATTGGGACGTCCTTTGTCGAATATTATCGATCCTTTAGGGTCTACCACGACAACAGTACACTTGGGACATTTTTCTTTAACTTTCTTGGCGACACCAGTGACTGTACCTCCAGTACCGGATCCCATAACAATCATATCAAAATCAGGAACGGCTGCCAATATCTCCTCAGCTGTGTACTCGTAATGTGTCCTTGGGTTTATGTCATTTTTATACTGTAAATTCATGTTTGTATTGTAAACTTTACTGTCTTAAATCTGGATAATTCATCAAATTTCTAGTAAGTCATATCTTGTTCAACACTTAAAACATTATTAAAGACCATTAGGAATTCCATGTTATTTTTTTATTTATTTAAATACATTTATTTTAACAAATCTTTCATACGTTGACCAATGGTTCAAGTAGCATTAAACAAGCCTATAATCCAATAACGAACTAACATTTTACGTAAATCCAAAACAAAATCATAAAAATACCTGGTCCAGAGATATAGCATTGGGATCTTCTTGTAATATTTTCTTTGTTATAGATAAAAAGCTACCAGGACTGTCCCAGGGTGTCATCGCCGGGGTTTGTATTACTTCAGCTCCCAGAATGTTCATTGTGTTCATTTTCTCATCGGAATTTTTATCGGGAGTTAAAATTGTACACCCGTAACCTGTAAATAATATATACACACTTTAAAGTAACAGCGTACTAAAAACCGGTGTCATAAAAGCTGGTAATAAATCACTACATATTGTAAAATAAAGTCCTCGTCGCGTCTGTCTGTCTGTTCGCAATAAACTCACAAACTACGGAGCGGATTTTCATGTGGTTTTCATCAATATGTAGAATGATTCATGAGAAAGGTTTAGATATAAATTTTTTCAAAATTTTTCGTAAATTAGTTGAAATATAACGATATAATGTTAGAAGTGTCGGAAAAACTCAAGCCGCCTGGGAGCTTCCGTCGAAAAAGCTGCCTAATCTCGTTGAGATATAACAAAACAATTGAGATAATAAACGACGCAAACGAATTCGCGGGGATCTGCTAGTATATAATATTTTTATCAGTGTTTTATTTGTTCTAAGGATTTTCTTTTTCTTAGAAGACTGACGGCAACTATGTATGTTGTATATCTATATATTTGTATGTAACAATTCATACCCACAAATATTTTCTTTTATATATATTCCATATACTATGATTATCTATAAAATGTATATATATTATTAATCCATTCTCTATGAACCATTTGAACTAACTTATCGTCAAAATTTATAATAAACAAATGAAACACTTTGAGTAATATTCTAAATTCGAGATGTTAAAGCGTTCCAAACTAGAAATTCTCCAACTTTAAATTACGGATTCAATTCTTAGGAAAAAGAAACGATGAAATAATTAATATATATTATTGAAATTTTCTGCAAGCATAATATATATTAGTGACAGTATTCGTCCAAACAAAATGAAAATCATTTGTAATTTGATTCGCTTATGTGACTTCTATATGGATAAGAGTGATCACATTTCGACTGTATTTACATTACATTCATACGATATCTGACACTCGCTAACGTACAACAACTATCTAGACGAACTTTTCTATACGTATCTTAAATTCCTTTATAAGGATATATGTGGTGTGCTTGAACCCTGCAGTGAGTCGGATTTTTTACTACAGGAAAATATTGTATAGAAACTGGAATTTAGTCACCAAACACCTATAGGATGTGTCTCGGCAGCTGCGATTGAGATTCAGTCCTCATTTAGGTTTAGTGTGTACTATCTATACCATATCGTAATTGATATCAGGTGAGGTTGTGGTCAAATTAAAGTTTATAAAGTTTAAAAAATACCGTAGGCTTTATTATTAACTGACATAAAAAAGAGGACATTCTCATTTTGGTTGTATTTTTTTTCTTTGTTTTCTGACTTCTTCATCATATGTAAACCTATTTGGAAGATTTTGTTTTTATTCGAAAGGCGATGTTTTCAAAGAGGTCCCATTTTTTCATTAGCATTGCAAACATTTAATTGTGCATACAGCAGGGAACTCTTCAAAATCCAATAGGAAAGAGGTTGTGGTGCATTTTTTAGAAAAGGTTTTATTTTTTCTTAAAATTTAATTGGCCTATATCAAGATTCTTTTCGTCAAATTTCTAGCAAGTATTTTTAATCCTTTCTCCGGTTCTGCACTAAGCCAATAGTATTATTTTATATTTAATATATTTTAAGTAGTTTATAGTATTTCTCTTTGACTCAAGGTTACAATAAGTTTTAATAATAACTTATGACACTTTATAGTTACATTTTACGTATTACGATAATTATTGAGCAAATACGCTTATGAGATATAATTAAGGAACAGCACGATTTTTCAAATTTATATTAAAGTAATCGTAAAGTATTTAGGTATACGATTTTTAGAGTAATGTGTTTCTAGTATCGAAGTAGAGTTATGATTTATCTTATAATAATGTTTTTTTTCTTTTTTTTTGTAATTATTATTATGTATTTATTTATTACTTTATTTATTCCTGTTTCATGTGTATTTCGCTTTTTTTGTTATTATTATTATTTCGGTTAGTAGAATACAGATATAAATTTATTGCTAGACAAAAGCTAAGTTTATAAATAGAAAACAGAGATAGTTTCGTGAGTACTGAAATGGAAGTCGTAGATAAGTTTTATTAATAGTATTGTGTTACAAAGTTTGTCATATTTTGAATCGTCGTATAAACAGGTTATACATTATTTATATGTAATTTTATTTTGTCGTATGTGGTCAATATTTCCTGGTTTTTCAATTTTTGGCTCAGGAATTTCAACAAATAGGAACGTTTCTCGTCATCCTCCATCCACACCTGAAGGATCTCTTCCGAGATTTTATCACCGATCATGCACTCCAGGTCATTTCTGGACGAGCCGAAACGCGGACAGTGTATAAGAATGTGTACCACTGTGTCGGCGGTATCCGCGTCGCATGCACACGCAGGACTGTCGATGATCTTAAATTTGTGTAGGTACGCTGCGAATCCCCCGTGCCCCGTTAGGGCTTGTACGTGGGCCGGCGACAGACGGGTCTTCTTCACTACCCGGTGAGCAACACTCACCTTCGGGAAGAAGATCCGCGTCATCGACCCCGTGTCGGAAGATTCGTAGCGCGCTTGCCACCTTGTGATAGTCTCCTCGCGTAAGATTCTCTTGGCGTACGACAGCGGATACCGATGGTAGTCAGCCGCGGTTTTCTTGTGTGCGGCCCGTTTCGCTAACTCGTCGGCACGCTCATTGCCGACTGTTCCGACGTGTGCCGGCACCTCGTAGAAATGGACAGGATCACTCCCTGCACAGATCTCCCGTAGAGTCTGCTGCGTTTTCAGGGCCATGCGGCGAGGCGGAGTTGGGTTGGCCAGCATCTCCAGCGAAGATCTGGAGTCACTGTATATGCTGACCTCCCCAGCTCTCGCCTTTTGGACCACCTGTACCGCCCGGTGCAGCTCGAGCAGCTCTGCCTGGAAGACCGTGCAGTAGGGTTCCAGGCGAAACGTGGAGTACCGGAATTCACGCCTCTCCTTCCATGGTCAGGGCGGCTCCTACGTCACCACCGATCTTGGAACCATCGGTGTATATGGCGGAGCCACCCTGTGCTGGTTCAGGAGGGGACTCCAGTCACTCAAACGTTTCGCCCTCGCACTTCATTGGGTACGGGTACTCGTCATAGCGAACGGGCCGCTCTAACTCGCGATCGACCACGATCTCGTCCAGTAGATCGCCCCGTTTTGCACGGTATAGTCTGTGCACCTCCAGAGCTCGAAGGTCCAGCAGGAACAAATCTGCAAGTAGTGCAGCGGTCAGTGAGACTGCGCAGTACGCCCTACAAACTTTCTGTGCGAAGCCCCTCTGCAGTGCATCCAGCTTCCTACGAATAGAAAGCTTCTGCGCTGTAGGGCCTCCCATGTTTGCGGCGTACAGCACGACTGGTTCAATGACCGCGACGTATATCGTCCTAAAGATCTCCGGGCTCAGGCCCCAACTCAACCTCGCAGCGCACACCAACTGCTTATAGGTGTCTGCAGACGTTTGTGGCGTGCTCCTGGAAGGTGAGCTTGCGGTCTATGGTAAGGCCAAGGAGGCGAATGAAATTCTCCACTGGCAGCCGGACTCCGTCCATGGTGATCTCCGGGGCGTCAAATATAAGCCGCCGCGTCAGCACCATCGCCTTGGAGTTGCGGGGTGCGAGCGACAGCTTATTTCGGACCCAATCAACCACGGTCTGCAGAGTCCGGCTGGCTTCCTCCTAATACATGGTATTATCAAAGAATAGTAGAGTTAAATTCTAATACTTGTTTTAAGGGGCCTCCATTAATTACATGAGGATTTTAGGAGCAGAGGGTCAAGCTAAATCTTACGTGGGAGAGAGAGGGTTTCAGCAAATTACACGTATTTTAGATTAATTTAAAGAAAAATATGCCGAAATCTAACACAATTCTTCTACATATTCAAATCCATGAATAGATGTAAAGTTATTTAGTATTCATATTTCAAAATCGAATGTAATAATAATTACAAATAAATGTAATAATGGTAAAAAAGTTAAAGTAACAATAAAAAAGGAAATTGTTTTTTTTTTTAATAAATTCAACCCCAAAATACAAATAGTACAAATTTTGAAAATCTCACATAGATTAGGGGAGGGGAGAGCGGGCGTCGAGACAAATCTCACGATATCTCACCAAAGGGGAAGGGGGTCAAAGTATCCTCAAATACACGTCACATAATTAATGGATGATCCCCTAGTGTTGTATAGTAACCCTTGACGTAACTAATTTGGCAAGGTAATTTGTAAAAGTAATTGTGAGACCATGTACAATTATAGAAATGCTGTATGTAATAAAAACAATTGTAAGTACGACACGCACGCCACCTACAGTGACATGTAACGTATACATCTATACTAATATATAAAGCTAAAGTGTTTGTTTGTTTGTTTGTTTGTTTGTTTGTTTGTTTGTTTGTTTGTTTGTTTGTTTGTTTGTTTGTTTGTTTGTTTGTTTGTTTGTTTGTTTGTTTGTTTGTTTGTTTGTTTGTTTGTTTGTTTGTTTGTTTGTTTGTTTGTTTGTTTGTTTGTTTGTTTGTTTGTTTGTTTGGTTGAACGCTATGATCTCAGGAACTACCAGTCCGATTTGAGAAAGTTTTTCGGTTTTAGATAGCTCATTTATCGAGGAAGGCTATAGGCTATATATAATCACGCTAAGACCAATAGACGCATAGCCCCAATGAAGAATGTTTCAAAATCGGGCACTTTTTTTGCTTTTGAGCGATTACGTTATTATTATATACGTTACCATGGTAACGTAGTAAGTAGTAGTAATAATATTCGTCCAATAGGACAGGCGAAGGAATTAATCCATACTGCCAATTCTGAAGTTATGTAGTAAGTATCAAAGCTAACATTTTCAAAGTTTATTTTGTTTTCGTATTCAAAATTTTATACTACTTTTATTTC
>MU158763.1:1047246-1071609 GCA_015888305.1 Antheraea pernyi | reverse complement strand
TTTTTTGCTTTTGAGCGATTACGTTATTATTATATACGTTGCCATGGTAACGTGTTAAGTAGTAGTCATAATATTCGTCCAATAGGACAGGCGAAGGAATTAATCCATACTGCCAATTCTGAAGTTATGTGGTATGTATCAAAGCTAACATTTGTTCATATTAATTTGCAGCTTATTATCTTTCATTCCGAGGTGAAAGCCCTAATATGACTGGGCTATTAATCCATACAGCCAATTTTGAAGTTATGTGGTAAGTATCAAAGCTAACATTTTCGAAGTTTATTTTGTTTGCCTATTAAAATATTTCATACTACTTTTTTTTTCTTTGGCCGCAGTGGAATATCCGTAATGCTTGAACTGATTTTTACGGGACTTTCACTGGAAGATAACTCACCTTATAAGAAGTAACTTAGACTATTTTATTTTGTTTCTCAAGACTTCGTCCGCAATATCCTTCTATCTCCTAATTGATTGGACCGACTTTCACGGGGCTTTTACGGGCAGATAACTAGCGGGCTCGGAAGACGTTGTCGCGCCCGGATAATAGAATGAAAACTTTGACAAATTATACCTAAACCTTCCCCATAAATTATCATTCTATCTACTGGTGAAAATATGGTAAAAAACTGGTGAAAATGGTAGTTTTTGACTTTATCGCGAACAGATAAGCTGACAGAGGACTTTTTTTTTAACCGACTTCGAAAAAGGAGGAGGTTACTATGTTCGGTTGTATGTATTTTTTTATGTATTTTAATCGATATTTTAGTCAATTGTGAATCGATTTTAATGATTCTTTTTTTATTTGTTTTGGTACACTATGTAGTGATTAACTGCTACCTGGGCATTCGTTCGTGTGAAATTGATCAAACATATGTTACAACCGCGATAGATGTGTACCTTACTGGACTCCAATAATAATAAATATACCTAATTGAAAGTCATATATTTGTATGTAATATGAATTATATCATCTTTTTGGTCAATTTGGCGGCCATATTGTTTTATTTACCGCGTTTGCTTCTACATAACTCAGCGTTTATAGCAACGTATAAGAATAACTTAAGTATATCGACAATACGGGCATATTATATCTATCTATATAATAAAAGATTTAAGATATATTATTCGATAATGTATAGCTTATAATTTTCATTACTTTCTTATATAGTGTTAGTGAGCACTGAGTTTGGTATATAGTAGGTTGAAAATCCAGGTATGTTGCTGATGATAAATCCCATCCCATTCGATATATTATTAGTATTCATATATCTAATGTACACGTTACATGTTACAGTAGATGGCGTTCGTGTCGAAGTTACAAATGTTTTTGAAAAAGCGTTTCTGTAATGTACACACCCACCCACAATTTTACATTTCTTTAATAAATTTTTAAAAAGAGCGTGCGGAGTCGCGGGTAACAGCTAGTTAGATATATAAATACTAACAGTGTGTCAAATGAGGTTTATCATCAGCCACATATTTGGAACCTTAACCCACCATGTAACTACCTCAGTGCTCACTTACACTGTATAAGGAACTAATAAAACGATGACTTAAATATGTTATTATGATGATATAATATGCCCATATAGTCGATAAGTAATACGTTTATGGCCTTTTTATCTTATCTTTTTAGAAAGACCCCTTCTATCTTCAAATTCCCTATTAATAATTATAACGTTGAATTGTATACAATGAATGAGCTGACTTCTTGAAATCTTGCATAAATATAAATTAAGATATAAAACTGTATATCTGTCTAAGCAGTTTTTAATATTTGACAATTTAAATAAAATAAAATAGCTTAAATCAAATAAATTCTAATTACATACATAGATACAGATATATGAGTTTCAATCTTATTTATTCTTGGAGTCCAGTACAACGCACATCTTATGCACATGTTTACAGTGAACAACATATTTTTGTTAAATTTCATGTGGACGAGACAACGGTTAACAGCTAGTCTAAATTAAAATAGACTCATTGACTTCTTATAACGTCCGCTATCTGTCGGTAAAAGTCCCGTAAAAACGGTCATACCGTTTTGGAGATAGTACTGCGGGTGAAGCCACGGTTAACAGCTAACGTAAATTAAAATTTCTTAAATTACTTTTTATAGGGTCAGCTATCTACCAGTGAAAATTTTGCGAAGATCAGTCCAACCGTTTTGGAGGCAATGTTGTGGGCGAAGTCACGGTTAACAGCTAATATAAATTAAAATTGCTTAAATTACTTTTTATAAGGTCAGCTATCTGCCAGTGAAAGTGCCGAGGAAATCGGTCCAACCGTTTTGATGATAGCATTGCAGACAAAGCCGCGGTTAACAGCTAGTCTAATTTAAAGTAGCCTAAGTAACCCGCTGTATTTTTTTCTATCTGCCAGTGAAATTCCCGTTAAAATCGGTCCAGCCGTTTCGGAGATTAGCCGGAACAAACAGACAGACCGACAAAAATGTATGAAAACAATTTATTTATATAAACATAATATGTTTGATGAATTAATAAACTGTATAAAAAAGTGGTGTGGAAGAGAGACTAATATTAATAATTTCAATTTACAAATTATTAAATTTAAATAATTCACAGTATAATAAATTTAAAAATATTAAAAAAACAGTTTAAATTCCATTTCGACTTTTTCTTTTTCAAACAATAATACACGATTCATTTTACATAAAGGGCATAATACAAAGTCACATGTGCATAAAGATTCATTTCACTTGGTTGCATTATGTTCTAGGTGTTCGATTACTGCCATATGTGGGATGTTAGCGATACAATGTAAACATGTTCATTACCTACTCTAATATGCGGAGATAACCGCGTCCTGTTTATATTAGGGATGCAACACACGTATCTCGTTTGCAATTCAATGATTACAATAAAAATATTCAACACCATTAATGGGAAATTATTTTCTTATTATCAGTGTGATCTAACAAAAGAAAAATATAAAAGATCACACAAATAAATTAAACCTTAAATACCGATTTAATCTATACAGCCCTATATTTACAATGGTAACCTCTACAAACAATTATATAGTTATTTTAAACGTTTACCTTTGACGGCCGTAGCCAAGGAAACACCAATACCAGTATTACCGGAAGTAGGTTCTACGAATCTCGTGCCTGGTTTAGCTTTACCCGATCGTTCCGCCTCTTCTATCATTGTATATGATATACGGTCCTTTATAGAACCGCCTGGGTTTAGAAATTCACATTTTGCGACTGTTAAGGAAAAAAAAATCATTAGTTACGACTATTAGGTACACATGATTAAGTAAGAATTTTATTATAATTTAACAGATCGCTATATCAAAGTTCATGCTAATATTTTGTTAGATAACTTATAAGAAGTTTCAATTTAATCATAGCATCCCACCTCCCTTACATTCCCCCTTCCCTATCACCCCAAGACAGGTTGGCAACGCACTTGCGACTCCCCTGGTATTGCAAGTGTCTATGGACGGTGATAATCAGTTAACATCAGGTGACCCACCTGTCCGTTTGCCTTCTATTATATAAAAAAATATGTAGAATATTGACAATTAAAATTAACAAACAATATATACACATTATTTTTAACTAACGACTTTGTTTAAAAAAAATCCATATTTAAGAGTTACTTCTCAATATTGACGCATTACAAAATACGAGTATATATATTTACAGATGATATTAAGGTCTCGGCCCACTAAACCAGACCATACCATGACCGTATCGAATAATGTAAATAAATATTGTTTGTATAAATCAATATGAACAAGTGTAGGAGCACGTATTTAACTGTACATACAAGGTTCGGTTGCAGTAGGACCACCATGACCCCTATTTTTACCGAAAGGCAGCAATGCCTTGATATATAAATTTGAACTTTTCAGTTTTATGAACACGGGGCTGCATGTGCTGTACGTGTTGCCATAAACACGACGCCATGCTTTTTACGCGCTAAAGCTGTATGCGTTAATAAGATTCGGCGCGACACCTTATTTATTATTATTGTATTCCAAGATAAGGGATGTGAATATGTAGTTTTTGAAAATGAATAATTGGTTACTCTTATTTATGATCGAACAAACATATTTTAAAGCTAAAAAACAACAGATACCGGTCCTTATATTATTAAAACATAAGAGTTATAATATTTGTATCATTCAGTGTTTTTGGACTCAATTTTTTTTGTATAAACAGTACCCGTCTTTAATGTTCTGAAATTGGTCTTTGTAACTTTAGATATTACTTGAATTGAAACAAATATATATTTTGGTTGTCATTCAAAATGAAATAAAATTTCAACATACATATATCCAATAATATGGCAATATAAGTGCGTATAAAGAATATGACACAATTCCAGTAAAAAAAGAGTTTTGCGTACTAAAAACTGGCAATGAATTATGTCATCTACGACTAGCATACATAGCATTGCTATGTACCAGCACGCACGTACCAATACAAGGCGTTGTAATCCATTAATTACAGAACTGGTATACGGCTTTAGTTCCGTTAAATGTTTATTATATAGATGCACGTAGTTGCAATGATCACTCAATATCATATGGACTATACGGCTGCTATTACTCAATGTATCGTTTTAAAAAAATATATTCTATTAACTTTCTTTTTGGCATATCTATATCACTCAGCTGTGATTGTACAATCACCGCCTTACATAATAAATCGCATTTAATTAATTGATTATTTTTTATCTTTCACGAAATCATTGATAAAATAAATACCTATGTTTTAAATTGAGTTACTAAAAGGCAGCGAGTACTCGTCGCAATAAACGTTAAACTTTAATAAATATGTACGTCGTTCGTTTCCAAAAACTAATATTTTAATTCATTTACTAAATGAATTTAAAATTGAACTTGTAGTATGTAAATATAACTCACATAATGTATACCAAGAAAAATTACCGTACCTTTATCGATGTTTGAAACATTGTGCCTATATGTCGTGGGCTGACATGGAGACTATTTTATTTCGTTCGGGAAAAATTTTGAAATACCATAATATGGTAATTAAATGGTAAAAAACGTTTGGCGAGAGAGTTTCTTTCGACCATTCTAATCGATCATAACATCCAGTAATTTTTACGTAATTGAATTTAAAAACTAATTTACGTACACATTTCACACTCCAGTCCATGGTCCTTTGGTATACGGTTGAGCCTGACAAGGGGCGTGTCCCCTATAGTTTGCAGGATGTTGTCATATATTCGGGTGTTATACCGCCTGCAAGAAACATTTGTTTTCTTATTCAGATTTTATATGAAACTTAAAATACTCATCATTTTGCAATCGCGGTTTCTAGCTGTGTATCTAATGATATATCCCATCTATTTATATTTCCTTTAAGGGAAGAATTCACAAAAATCCATTCTTGCTTTTTTTTCGAACTGACTACGCTATTGTCCAAGCAAGGTCTTAACAGCTTCACCGGACTACAATGCTCACTTACGCTTTATGAGGAACTACGGACAATTTTTATGCTTCTAACCACACAATTTTTTTTATTACATTTAAGTTTTTGGCTTATTTTTATAATTAAATTTTATACTTAGAAGTTACACAATTTCAACTTTAATATTAAGAATACGTACAAGACAAAGATGGATTTTTTTTAGTAATTGTAGATAAAAATTAGGATAATTTTTTTTATTTACAACTGTAAAAAATAACACTCACCTCGCTCCGTTTGACATGGTCGCTGAGTATGTTTTGTTCCAATACTAAGGCAAATTATTAAATTATTTTAATCGAATTATTAATTCCTTTTTTTTACACCGCCAGCTATCGAACTTTTGTAAACCGAAAGAGGAACAACCACAGGTTTATATTTCTTCACGTGTATCGTTTGTTTGATTGTATTTTCAATTTTATAGCAAAGTAACAGTCCCCTTATCATAAATATATCACCGTGTAGATTGTTGTGATAATTTATGGACCTATTACGCTTATTAAATCTGATAATGAACTTGTTATAATTTCCTTGATTACTTTAAAAGTTTATATGCGGTAGTTTCAAACAACATTTGTCTACTAGTCGCGATCAGTGGCAGTTAAGCGGCGTCTGTATAGTTACTGAATTCGTGCTAAGTACCTTCTCACAATTTATATGTAGTATGGGTATACTTATACATAGTTGTTGTTGATAGCTGGGCTGTCATTATGTACTATATTTCCGCCAATATCACTACGCAGATTGGCGATTGAATCAAGTTAATAAAAATGTATATGTTATATGCCTACTCTATATTAAAAAAACGTAAAGTTTGAATTTTAATAACTTTATTAAACCTGACTATATTATTATTGGTATTTTTCCGTAACTTATCTGGTATAGAGCAACTCGATTATATATTTATCCTAGCAACTAACCGGTACTTCGCATATAATTAAAATACTAAATTTAATAACAATAAAATGTACCCAACAGCCCAAGTGGAGATTTAATGTATGTATAGAATAAAAAATGTATCCATGGCACTTAGCTGTAATATAATATGGAATATCGACAATTGTAAGCGTTTTATGTTATAAATCATAAAAATGTACTTATAAGTTAAAGTTTAAGAAATGGATAAGTTAAGTTTAAGTAGAGGTTTATCTCAAATAATATGAAACTAAGCAATTGACTCTATGGAACTTTTATGAAGGAAATTAATTTCCCAACAAAAAATGTATTTACTTTATTTCGATAAAGGTAATAATTTTAGAGATAACAATAAAAGAATGAGAACTTTGGGAAACAGTCAGCTTCAGTGACCAGCGTAAATTACGTTTTCTTCGCAACGGGCACTTTTTAAATTTATTTTTGGCAACCAATCATCTAGGTCAGTGGTACTCAACCTTTTTTTTAAACTTGCCACAAACACGTTTCACTCCTCGTGTCGCGGGTCGCAACTACAAATATTTAAATTACGTAATTTTAAATTAACAACGTCTTAATGTAGTGGAAAATGGTTGTCCAATAAAACAAGCTTGGTATAACTCTTGTATCATAAGAAATGCATTGCGGTCGAGTTATCTAGGATCTATTTTAATTCACTCATAGTTTTTAGGATGGCACGAAATTTAAAATAATTGGAAATGAAGTATAATCGGGTGGGCCAACTACAATGACCCGGCGGGCCAAATGTTGAGTATAGCTGGTCTAGATTATTACTTCCATTGTCGAGTAGGTAATAATATTACAATTATCATGTGATAATTTCAATATTCTAACAAGATGTTTGCCGCCTTGTTAGAATTTTCCATGGAGTTTTTGTGGCATCTCAAAATTCATACTCCGTTGTATTATGTATATTATGTACCATCCACTTCATTTGTGCACAATAATTATTATTTAAAATAGCACTACTATTAAAAAATATGGAGTCAAACAACACAAGATTGTCAATAATTATTTCATTACATAGTATAAAACAAAGTCCACTACCGCGTCTGTCTGTCTGTTCGCGATAAACTCAAAAACTACTGAACGGATTTTCATGCTGTTTTCACCAGTCGATAAAGTGACACACAGGGAATGTTTTAGTATATAATTTTGTCAACGATTTTTTTAAAATCAGGGCGGGACAACATCTGCCGGTCCCGCTAGTTAAATATAAAATCTACTGCATGACTGACTAAGACCCCGTCAAAAACTCAACGGGCACTTTTTTAGTCTGTTTTACTCTGAAATAGTATAAAACAAAGTCCACTACCGCGTCTGTCTGTCTGTCTGTTTGCGATAAACTCAAAAACTAATGAACGGATTTTCATGCTGTTTTCACCAGTCGATAAAGTGATACACAGGGAATGTTTTAGTATATAATTTTGTCAAGGATTTTTTTATAATCAGGGCGGGACAACATCTGCCGGTCCCGCTAGTTAAATATAAAATCTACTGCATGACTGACTAAGACCCCGTCAAAAACTCAACGGGCACTTTTTTAGTCTGTTTTACTCTGAAATAGTATAAAACAAAGTCCACTACCGCGTCTGTCTGTCTGTCTGTTTGCGATAAACTCAAAAACTACTGAACGGATTTTCATGCTGTTTTCACCAGTCGATAAAGTGATACACAGGGAATGTTTTAGTATATAATTTTGTCAAGGATTTTTTTATAATCAGGGCGGGACAACATCTGCCGGTCCCGCTAGTTAAATATAAAATCTACTGCATGACTGACTAAGACCCCGTCAAAAACTCAACGGGCACTTTTTTAGTCTGTTTTACTCTGAAATAGTATAAAACAAAGTCCACTACCGCGTCTGTCTGTCTGTCTGTTTGCGATAAACTCAAAAACTAATGAACGGATTTTCATGCTGTTTTCACCAGTCGATAAAGTGATACACAGGGAATGTTTTAGTATATAATTTTGTCAAGGATTTTTTTATAATCAGGGCGGGACAACATCTGCCGGTCCCGCTAGTTAAATATAAAATCTACTGCATGACTGACTAAGACCCCGTCAAAAACTCAACGGGCACTTTTTTAGTCTGTTTTACTCTGAAATAGTATAAAACAAAGTCCACTACCGCGTCTGTCTGTCTGTCTGTTTGCGATAAACTCAAAAACTAATGAACGGATTTTCATGCTGTTTTCACCAGTCGATAAAGTGATACACAGGGAATGTTTTAGTATATAATTTTGTCAAGGATTTTTTTATAATCAGGGCGGGACAACATCTGCCGGTCCCGGTAGTTAAATATAAAACCCTGCCAAAAACTCAACGGGTACTTTTTTAGTCCGTTTTATTCTGAACTAGCCGTGCACGCGACTCCGTCCTCGTGCAACCTTATGTAAAAATACAGTGACTAATAAATCATCTGAATGTATTAAGTCCATTTACTTATCTACTTTTCTCTTATACTTAAGTCGCGTCGTCATTAAAATGACAATAACTTTTGATAGAATGAACCGATTTTAATGAAACCAAATGATACTCGAGGAAATGTTTTATGATATACGTAAAGATATAACGATAACGTAATACTTTAGTAGTGATGTTTGTTTATACAAACAGACAGACATGTTTAAAAATGATTGAAATATGTATATCTTATCACTTATTTCAAGACACCTGCAATTTTTTTTTCATAAAAAGAATTGTGTTTACGTGCATTGGAAAATATTTTTACGCTAAGGGAAAGTACTTAAAATTAATGACTAGGGTTACTATCCGTAGTTTATAATAAAGTATTGTACGTTATTTCAGTTAATTGTACTCTATACTTTATGTGAACAATAAAGTACACGAAAATACTTTATTTGGCATGATTTGGTTTCTTTGGGATTTTGAAAAGTTTATTCATATGTATTTTTTCGTTATTATATTACCTATTCCCGCCACGTCAGCATTCACAGAGAGAGGTTTTTCTGTGATGAATAGCAAATGGCGGGACGATAGAAATAAAGCGTTTCTAAATTTGATTAAAAACGAATTACTTATTTATTTTAATATAAATATAGACTGTAAATATGCTGTGTAATTGTTTAGTAGCGATACTAATTTGATACAAATCGCAAAAAGTAATAAAAAATATGTATTTAAACATAATACATATTTATACATGTCACGTTGAGAAGTCGTGTTTTTAATATTTTTACCTAAAAAAATATTTATTTTCTCTCAAATTAGTTGTAATTTTAAATACTGTATTTAACCTCCGATAATCGTGATCTTATATAGATTATCCAAGAAGTAGTGAGATACTTTTACAGAATTGTGTATTATACTTTGCATATAAAAGGGAGTATTTCATCTTGTTTTTTAAACATATATTATATTTAAAACATTTAACAGAATGGTGCATTGTTCTATTTGTAATTATAATATAATGACGTCCCAAAAGCGCATTAAATGTTCTAAAAGATGCTGCAATTCCCAATACCACCAAGATTGCGTTAAGTACAATGAGTCCTCGACATTGCGTTCCAAGTGGATTTGTCCAAATTGCGTATCGACTACATCGGACGACGTT
The DNA here is from genome assembly GCA_015888305.1 of Antheraea pernyi. NCBI lineage: Eukaryota > Metazoa > Arthropoda > Insecta > Lepidoptera > Saturniidae > Antheraea > Antheraea pernyi. Next base: position 1,061,629 of record MU158763.1, on the reverse strand, counting down.
GAAAACTTATATGGATCTATACTAACTAAAAGTAACAGGGATATTTCTTCCCCTGTAAGTGTGTCGCCTTCTGTATTGAATGCATCGTCTACAAATCCATGTACTATTTTAACAGAAATACGTATTCTTCGTGAGGATTTATTAATGAAATTTGAAAATCAACAAGCTCTATTAGAAAAAAATAATACTGTTATTATAAAGATGCGACAAGAAATCCATGATCTTACTGGAAAGTTCTCCTTGATACGCGATGAATTAGATGACGCACTAAAGTCCATTAAATTTCTGTCTGATTATCATGATGAACAGATAAAGACAAACGAATATAATAATGGAGAGGTAACTAAAATTATTAATGAGAATACCCAGCTACGTTTTCATGTCCAGGAGTTGGGTGCAAAATTAAATGAATTGGATCAACATGCAAGAGATACGAATATCGAAATACAGGGAATTCCAGAAAGAAAAAATGAAAATTTGCTTACTATTATTAATAATCTTTCAACCACAGTATGTAGTCCTCTAACGGATAATAATATATTAGCATTTCATAGAGTGGCCAAGTTAAATCATAGCTCACAGCGTCCTAGAAATATTATTGTTAAATTGAATAGTCAACGCACACGTGATAATATTCTGGCTTCCACAAAAATTTATAACAAAAGTAATGGTGGCGATAAGCTAAATACATCGCATGCTGGAATACCTGGTGAAAAACGGCCAATCTTTATTACGGAACACTTATCTCCTGAAAATAAAAAATTACATGCTGCCGCTAGAATTGCCGCCAAAGAAAAGAACTACTCTTTTGTGTGGGTCAAAAATGGTCATATATTTCTGAGAAAGAATCCAACCTCTTCATCTAAATTAGTTAAAAATATGGATAGTCTTAATTATTTATAATATATTTTATTTAATTTTAATTTATTTAGCAGTAGTTAATTAATATATTATATCAAAATTCAAACTTCAAATTTATTATCAGAATGTAAGAGGCCTTAGAACCAAAGTAGACGACTTTTATTTTTCTGTATTACAAAATGATTATGATATTATAATTTTAACAGAGACGTGGCTAAATAATACGATTTTTGATCACGAAATTATTGATCACCGTTATAATATATTCAGGCGTGATAGGTCGACAACGTGTTCAAGTAAGAATAAAAAAGATGGCGGTGGAGTTATGATCGCCATTCTTAAAAGTTATGAAGTCTTACGTAAACCAATCTGGGAATCTATTTGCGAAGATCTCTGGGTGTCAATAAAAATATGTAACCACACTATTAATATTTGTGCTGTGTATGTTCCTCCTCCTACCACGTTTGAATACGTTGATACTTTGTTCAATAACATTACAAAAAATATTCAAAACAACATAGATTTCAAAAATAGCCGTTCAAATTTAATTATTGGTGACTTTAATTTCGGAGACATAAAGTGGCAACTAGATTTAGAAGATTCTAAGCTTATACCATTATCCAATAATAATGTGATCAGCGATTTACTTCTAGATGCGCTAGCATTTTGTAACCTCCAACAATACAATTTTATTAGCAATGAGTATCAAAGAATACTTGATCTAGTTCTTGGTAATAACTTATCTAGTATCTCTGTTTCTTTGATGAAGAAACCACTCACTAAAATCGATATGCATCACCCTGCTTTACATATAGATTTAATTGAACACATATACGTACGTACATTTAAACCTCGCCATATAACAACAACACGTAATTTTTTTAAATGCAACTATGAATCTATCAATGCTGAACTTGAACATGTAAATTGGATGGGATTGTTTAATGAATCCCATCATGTAGATGATATGGTAAATATATTGTACCAAACTCTAGATCCCATAATTAATGATTACACTTCAGTTTATTGTCCTCGTAATGAATCGTATCCAACGTGGTTCAGTCCATCTCTACTTAAAGTTATAAAAGAAAAAGCAAAATATCATCGTAGATATAAAAGATATGGTAATTTGAGAGACAAATTAGAATATATGATACTTAGAGAGCGTTGTGATAATTTAGTAAAATCGTGTTATAGTAAATTTAAGGCAAATGCTGCCACTCACTTAAGAAGTAATCCTAAATATTTCTGGAAAATTGTCAAGGAGAAAAAATCAAACAGCACTTCTTTACCAAATGAAATGGTTTTCGATGATATTAAGGCAATAGGTGGGCAGGAAATTGCCAATTTATTTTCAAATTATTTTCAGAAAGTTTACACTATCCGTAGTCCGATAATATCTACACCCGCTCCAGCTCCTAATTGTAATAGTACTTTTAATGGTAATCATTTGGGTGTATGTTTGATTGAAGATTCAGAAATATTAAAAGAATTAAAATTACTGGATCCTTATAAGAGCCCTGGGCCAGATTGTATACCTCCAGTATTTTTAAAAAGATGTGCTAATAATTTGTATAAGCCACTTGGTATTATTTTTAACACTTCACTTAGATCTGGTGTATTCCCGAATAAATGGAAACTGGCTTATTTGACGCCGATCCATAAGTCTGGACGTGTTGAATCTGTTACGCAATATAGACCAATATCTATTTTATCAACGATGGGAAAAATTCTAGAATCTATTGTTAATAAAAAACTTCTTGCTCACTTTAGACATTCTATCGATCATAATCAGCACGGTTTTCTTCCACGTAAATCTACCACTACTAATTTGATTAATTTTGTTTCTGACATTTCTGAAGCTTTGGATTCTAAAAAAGAGGTTCATGCTATTTATATGGACTTTCGTAAGGCCTTTGACCTTGTTAATCACGATTGCCTGTTAAATAAACTACAATTTTTAGGCATTCACGGATCATTGCTGAGATGGTGTGAATCCTACCTCAAGAATCGTTCTCAATTTGTGTTAATTCGCGGGTTTAGTTCCCCTATTTGTACAGTTCCTTCTGGAGTTCCTCAAGGATCCCATCTTGGTCCGCTTTTATTTATTTTGTTTATTAATGACATTTCGGATATTATGCAATCCAATTTTAAATTATATGCAGATGATTTGAAAATTTAATGTCATGTCATATGTCACGTTGAGAAGTCGTGTTTTTAATATTTTTACCTAAAAAAATATTTATTTTCTCTCAAATTATATCAGTTGTAATTTTAAATACTGTATTTAACCTCCGATAATCGTGATCTTATATAGATTATCCAAGAAGTAGTGAGATACTTTTACAGAATTGTGTATTATACTTTGCATATAAAAGGGAGTATTTCATCTTGTTTTTTAAACATATATTATATTTAAAACATTTAACAGAATGGTGCATTGTTCTATTTGTAATTATAATATAATGACGTCCCAAAAGCGCATTAAATGTTCTAAAAGATGCTGCAATTCCCAATACCACCAAGATTGCGTTAAGTACAATGAGTCCTCGACATTGCGTTCCAAGTGGATTTGTCCAAATTGCGTATCGACTACATCGGACGACGTTGAAAACTTATATGGATCTATACTAACTAAAAGTAACAGGGATATTTCTTCCCCTGTAAGTGTGTCGCCTTCTGTATTGAATGCATCGTCTACAAATCAAATGTTTTTTGAAATGTATATATATATGTAATTGGGGTACAATAAAGTTTAAATAAATAAAAATAAATAAGTAATCAATCATATGATGAGCTATACAGTGTCAATATATTTTACATATCCTACGCGTCATAAATAAATAAATAAATAATAATAATAAAAAATAAATTGCACTTTATTTTAATGCTATGTACGTTTTTTTCCTACCTATAGTAACCAATATACTTTATCTACAAAAAAAAGGTGGCAACCCTATTTGTAACTTTCAGGGATTATTTTCGACGTATCCAACAACATTTCAAATGTACATCGAAAATTATAAAATAATCGAAAAATAAAATTCACCCTACAATATATACAAATCAAGAAGATCGAATTTAAAGAAACCAAATTGTTGACTTCGATACATATTTTAATCCATTTAATTTAAATTTACGTAGTGAATAACTTATTACCGTTATTTATAGAACAAAAACAACAAAGCTCGTTTATACGTAAGCTGTTTTTGCGAATACTATTATAGAGTAGTATGCTGTATAATATATTTATTTCCATGGTTTATCCGATACACTATACATTTTTTTAGGCGTTTCCAATTAGCATAGTTTACGTAATAGATTGAATCTATAATCGCGTATTCCTTCCGGCACTACTGTAATGGTTAGGAACAACAGATAACATCTATAATATTGATTACAAAGCAAATAGATAGAATCTAAATGATTAACCTTCGTCAATTTACTTGCGTTTAGATTAGTTATTTTGAAGTACCGAATCATGTAAATTATATTATCTAACTTGACAAAATAAACAAATTATTATACTTATTGTTAAATCAAATATAGTTTCATCAGAAATTTATAAAGAAAGCGAAAATGTAGATACAATTTTTTTTTTGAACTGACTACGATATTGACCCAGCAAGGTCTTAACAGCTTCACCGGGCTACTAAGGCGAGCGCTTAAGGCACTCAGCCAATTTTGTTTTGACAACTAGCTAAAGGGTGTACGGCACACCTCGGCTTTGGATGTAGATACAACAGTTACGTATCTTTTCCTGTTCTGTTTGTAAACCGATTTCCTATTTAGTTAATCGTATGGCTGAGTAAAGTATCCATCTTTTATTGTCGTTGATTGATTGATTACTCTATTTGTCGCTGAGAGGTTTAATTTATTTGGAACAGCGCAGCGGCCAAAAATTTGTTACTTATTAGCACCACCCAGGGAGCACGTCCAGGGAAATAAGAGGTACTCTTCCTGCGGACATGAATAACATCAACCTCCCAATTTCCTCTTTGTTTAGTTAGTGGCTATTTACAAGTCCTAAATATTATAAAACAACCGTCGCGACTCTCTGTCAGTCTGTCTGTTCGCGATAAACTCAAAAACTACTAAGCGGATTCATGCGGTTTTCGTTAATAGATATAGGTGATTCACGAGGATGGTTTACATATATCAATTATCAAGATTTTTTTTTGTAAATTGGCTGAAATATAACGATTATTGTTAGAAGTATCGGAAAATGTCAAGCCACCTGGGAGATTTCATCGAAAACGCTGCCTAATAATCCCTTTGAGATATAACAAAACAATAGAGATACGCAGATAAAGTCGCGTGAATCAATAAAAAGATTGGAAACAGTTACTTTTCCATACCATCGATTATATGATAGTGTTTCGATATATTGAAAATAAAATACATAATTAGGTATTTGTACACGCTGGCAGTTGATTTAATAGAAGAAGGGAAACATAATACATGTAATGATTATAGTGGCAAAATATCACAATAATTTTACAATTAAAAAAATAGAAAATATAGTTGATTTTCGATCTCTGGATGACCACAGTATAGTGGATCGGTGTTATTACAAAAACAAATATGAACACGCGTTTAACAGGAGTTTTACTAAATAATGTCTAAAAATGTAAACCTAGTTGGACACATGTCTAAATGCATTGTCAAATATCAATAATGTCATATAGTAATGTTATGATTTACTTGCGAATCTCTAAAACTGTTTAATTTATTTATTTCTTCCAAATTAATTACACCCACGAAATTCATAATTTACTACGAAACGTCTTTGGCCGGCACAACAATAAAATAAAAACTGTCAACTTAGACAAGCGTTAGACAATATTTGTCATGAAACTTTTTATGTTCTCTCTGTAGTTCCTAATAGATTTTGCGTTTCATTATATTCTCGTGACGATACAAACGAAAATACACTAAATATAAAGAGGTACTGGTTTTTTTTCGATATGACTATTGGCTTGATAGACCTTCTAAGATATAGAAGATGGCTATCAAAACTATTCTCATTTATTAGTGCAGGTGAAATAATAAGGGCTTTCAAACAATGAAATTTAAAAAACACCGAAGACATATGGGGAATGTCAGTAATAGTAATACAGTCCTTAATTGTCACTATTTCACCACATTTGGCTAATATATTTAATCAGTGTATAGCAAAAGGAACCTTCCCTAATTTAATGAAAGTAAGCAAAGTGGTTCCTTTGTTTAAATCAGGCTGCAGAAGTAATCTTGGAAATTATAGACCTATTTCTGTACTTCCGTCGATAAGTAAAATTTTTGAAAAGATTATGCTCAGACAATTGGTAGAATATTTTAGAATGCAAAAGTTTCTGGATGGTCGACAGTTTGGGTTCACCAAATCGAAATCTACTACTGACGCTGGTGCAATGCTCATAAACCATATATTGGGAGCCTGGGAGGATTCGCAGGATGCAATTGGTGTGTTCTGCGATCTGTCTAAGGCCTTTGATTGCGTTGACCATAGTACGCTTATTCTTAAATTGAAACACTATGGTGTTTGTGAATCTTCTCTCGACCTTCTAGTCTCTTATTTACAAGATCGTTGTCAGAAAGTTAGCATACATGGGGTAACATCTGCGGGATCTTTTGCGCGAATTGGTGTCCCTCAGGGCTCTATTTTAGGGCCGTTTTTGTTTTTAATATATATAAATGATCTGCCGCTAATGGTTAATAACTGTGCTGACATGGTGCTTTTTGCAGATGATACTTCACTTATATTTAAAGTTAAACGGATAGATTCAGAGGTTGGGCATCTGAATAATACATTAAATGAAATTTGTCATTGGTTTGCGTTAAATAACTTATTGTTAAATACAGATAAAACGAAATGTATGAGATTCACCTTACCAAATGTTAGACAGGTTAATAGTAGAATCAAGATCGAAGGGAATTTGGTAGGGTTAGTTGACAGTGCTGTATTCCTGGGAATCACACTAGATTCTAAATTACAATGGGGCCCTCATATTAAAAAATTAGCTAACAGATTAAGTTCGGCTGCATACGCAATACGTAAAATTCGCCAGCTTACAGATATTGCCACTGCTAGGTTAGTCTACTTCGCTTACTTCCATAGCCTAATGTCTTATGGTATTCTGCTGTGGGGGACGGCTGCTGAGGTAGACACCATATTTTTATTACAAAAACGGGCAGTTCGAGCAATATATAATATGGGACCTCGCGAATCATTAAAAACGAAGTTCCAGGAATTCGGTATCTTAACTCTACCCTCCCAATACATTCTTGATAATTTAATGTATGTCCGTAAAAACTTTGAAAATCTGCATTTTGTAAAAGACCGGCATGATCTAAATACTAGAAACTGTGACAAACTGGTCGTCCCATGTTTCAGACTTAGCAAAACCAGTAATAGTTTCTTAGGTAATAGTGTTAGGTTTTACAATAAAGTCCCAAAACATATTACCGATTTGCCGGACTGTAAATTTAAGCACCATGTCAAGCGGGTTTTAGTGTCGAAAGGCTACTATAGAGTGGATCAATACGTGAACGATGGTGACGTCTGGAATTGACTCCTCTCTGTGCATCCACTAAAAACGGTATTGTAACGTATAATGTATTTGAAATATATATATATGTTAAAAAGATGTGGGTACATCTTCGAGTTTCTTGCCGGTTCTTCTCGGTGACTGGGTTGTTTTCCAAACCGGTGGTAGTTTTGACGTTCATAAGCGCCTTATTAGGGCCTAAACTGAATAAAGTATTTTTGATTTGATTTGATTCTATAGATACTTGGTAATAGTCTAACAACTTGAAAGTGCTAACTAACAATGCCACTATGTTGTTATTTCGTCACAAATTCATAATGTTTTCCTTCACTACAAGTTCAGCCTCATTTTCTAGGCTCTTTCCCTTTACACTTACAATTTCTGAAAGTATAGTTATCGGAAACATGTCTATAGACGCCGTGTCAGAAAACTATATTTACCTACGTATTAAGTTGATATTTTTTTGTAGAATTCATACAACAGATGCAAACGATAAAATAAATCAACGAACAAATAATATTAGTGCAATTGTTTTGTGTCTGTTTATAACAAGAGTTCGATAAGGTTGATTGTATAAATTGTTATTTTTTTATATGACGAATTAACAAATACTCATGCTGTTCGTCTGCAGTTTAGCGGTCACTGCTGTCTAGATATTTTAAACCGATTAAAAAAAACTTTTATCTTTAACTAATGATAATAGGTTGCTGCTTTTGAGGACTTAATTAGATTACCCCTTACAACGTCACAAACTCATAAAGTTTACCTCTTTATAATATTATAGTATAGATGAAACTACAGGGGTTAGTTTTGGAACAAATTGTTATAAGTTTTTTTGGATTGCGACCACTTCACCTCTAGTCAGATGTAAGAACTACCATAGTAACCAGGGGCGTAGTTACCTCCGTATCAGCCGTATCAATGATACGGGGCCTCCGGGCTACAGAGGTCTCCAATGTGTATAATATTTACCCTTCATTTGGGCCCCCAACTAATTATTTGATACAGGGACCCCCTCCAATGAACGCTGCGCCACTGATAGTAACACATTTAAGTATTTCGCGTTCGAAATCAGACGATATCCAGTTACCGAGAGAATTACGACATGACAGGAATGAATACCGATTAGATTATAAATCTCTCGGTGGACACTTTTGTTTTTGGTCACTGTGATTACAATCAGGTACAGTGCAGTGATTTAATAAAGACATGATTATTATGTTTGAGTATTTGCCCTCTTCTTTATAATTACCGAACGACGTTATTTCTAGAAGAATGAAAAAGCGTGCCGACGTAAACAAGAGTAGGTATATCTACTAATCAAGTCGGATGGTAAAAGTTTATTGTAATGTATCTGGTCGCGACCACTATGGACATGTTGAGGTATCCTTTACAGGTACTCTTTGTTTGTTTGTTTTGTTTCAGGACCAGACAGTGTCTATCTAACCGCCGAGAGGCATACAATAAAAGACATCGGCGGTCGTCCATGGATTTACAATCAAGTGGGTGCCGTTGTTTTTGGACTATACATGGCTTATCATCAGACACAGTATCATAACTATGTTAATATATATATATATGTATAATCTTCTAAATAAATTGACCGTCGCAGTATGTTGCTCTCATGGAGAAGCAATATGTGCACACACACAAATGAGCCGAATGCGGTAGCGTAGAGGGGATATGACGACATACGAGAGCGCCATACTGTTTACTATGATACCATAAGGGTCGATTTTACACATGTGCATTTATTTTATAGATGTTTCACATGCGAAAAATTACGATATATCATCAAACTTTTAAAAGGAACAAGTGCCGTGACATAATCAAGTATGATTTGAATTAACAACTGTCTACTACTACTACGTTAAAATTTATCGCCAGCAAGAATGACCGTCACTTACCTATATCTTATCATATTTACACATTATTTTATCATAGATGCATAGTGAATGGTATTAAAGATTTCCTTACAGGGTGTATGTAATATTCGCCGCGTTTAGTTCCTTACAATCTTTAACAGAAAGACCTTCAAGCTGATTTTATATTATTATTCCTTTGTAGTTCTATTGTAAGATTTTATCATTAATATCAAAGACTTCCGATATTTTTATTAAAAAACGGCCATGACAAGGGCATGATTATTCATATTTTAAGGTTCATGTGCGTTTGTAAAATCATAGACTCTTCAAATTTTAATGGAGATTTCACATGTTTAAGCGTAGCTTTGGGTAAAATATAAGTTTAAATTTTAAGCGGAAAGGGGCAGAGTGTTTATCATGTTGCTACTTTCAAAAGGTTTGAAAGATAAATAAAATATCTGACGTCGATTGTGTACACTTATAAACGCTTTGGCAAGTAGTTTACCGATCATGTTTGATTGAACCGACAAGCATAATAAAAAAAAAAAAAACAGAACACGTGTAAAGAATTACAGTTAATTAAAATACAAGCAATATTATAATAGTACCTAGATACTAGGAATTAAGAAACCACATCTGTACAAGACGATGAGAAGCAATAAGGAATGATCAATGAAAATAAAATAACAAATGAGTACCTAAAAATGAGCCGGGATTAGTAGCGACGTCTGGCGGTATGTGCTTTGTTTTTTGAGCGTCACAGGTGCGTCACTAATGTGCGCGTATCTTGCATTCCTAGGATACTTAATCTTTTCAGAGTGCCGTGTTGGGTTTCTCACATAAATTGTTGTAGTTCAAAATTTTTTTTTATAACAGCACGCGAAAATCACTACACTGTGCCTGATGGTAAGCACAGTATAATCCAAAAACAATAGCGACCACCGAGTGACTCGTACTATCCATCGCCGGTCGCCGCTGTCATGCCGGCCTGAGAAAAGCTAGATATGCACAGGCTGATCCCGAAACGCGACCCGCGAAAGCGAATCACTATGACGGGCTTTTTCGCCATATACATGGTGGTTGCGAACCAGTCAGGCTGTAAAACCCTACCACCCCGCTTGTGCCATTGCCTCGTTCGTTATTCAGCAGGCTGCACCACGTGCAGGTGAGGTTGGCTTGGAAGTCTCAAGTCTTAGATGTTATTTGACACTCCTTACACCCACTTACATAACATTGTATGTTAGCTGTGTGTCGTTACAATGCTCTCTTTGAAGGATAGCGTATTGACGAGCGAATGGTACGGTCCGATCAGCTGATCGGTATTGACTGCGTTTGGCGATGTGCAGGTGTTACGAGATTGATGCTTGGGCGTAATTTTTTGCAACGTGTGGGCGAATCGGGTTCCCCAGTGTCGTCACCAACTGTGTAGGTAGCTTGAGTCGTTTGATACGAGACATTTGCCTTGGTGGTTTTGTAATTGAATAGCATTGGACTTGTCGTATTTCTTGCTAATGTTGAAATGTCATTCTGATGATTGCGGAAATTTTCCCATATAGGTTTACACAGACGAAGTCGCGGTGTTCTTTGTACAGTAAGATCAATAGTAAGCGCACAAGCGCGGCGATGGACTCCGATACGGAAGCGGAGGAGAGGGCGGCTCCCAAGGTGCGGCAGAGTCGGAGGCGGGTTCCGACACCGGCTCAGTCGTTGCCCCGGCTGTTGGATCCAAGGCCAGCTCCAAGGCCGGCTCCAAGGCCGGCTCTAAGGCCGGCTCCAAGGCCGGCTCCAAGGCGGGATCAGCGGCGAGCTCGGAGGCAGAGGCAGATCCGTTCTACGTGGAGGAGCTCGACGTCTTTACTTTGAAGACGCTGGCGGGGGTCAAGGTGACGTCCATACTGGAGACCGTCAAGAAGTCAGGGAATCTGTCGGGGCCCTGCATAAAAGTGCTGAAGGGGGCAGCTAAGACCCTGAGGGAACCCCAGAGACCGGCCCCGGTCGCCCATCCTCTGGGGCTCAATTGGGCCGAACTTCCGGTCCCTGCGGCGGCGTCATCTGAGGCGGGGTGGACAACCGTGGTGGGCAGGAAGAAGAAGCCTGTCCCACCCAAGACTGCAGCAGCCGTCGCGGCGCCCCCGAAGGTGCCTCCAAAGACGAATAAACCACCAGGGCCGAAACTGCCGTCCGTCCCCCAATCGGCTGCGGTCATTGTGACGCTGCAGGATGCCGCAGCCGAGAGGGGGATCGGCTACAGGGAGGTCCTGATGAAGGCGCGGGAATCCGTGGCCCTGCCGGACATGGGAGTGCAGGATGTCCGGGTACGGCATACGGCCACGGGTGCCCGGAAAATCGAGCTCCCGGGACAGACGAAGGAGAAGGCCGCCGAACTGGCCCGGCAACTCAAGGTGGCGCTGGCCAACATCGCCACGGTCGTCGTCCCAACAAAGAGGGCGGACATCCGGATCGTCGGGTTGGACGATTCGGTGTCCACCCTCGAGATCGTGGCGACCTTAAGGTCGGCGAAATAAAGAGAAACTGGGGGGGTCTCGGCGCAGTCCATGTGACGCTCCCCGCGACGGCCATGACAAGGGCATGATTATTCATATTTTAAGGTTCATGTGCGTTTGTAAAATCATAGACTCTTCAAATTTTAATGGAGATTTCACATGTTTAAGCGTAGCTTTGGGTAAAATATAAGTTTAAATTTTAAGCGGAAAGGGGCAGAGTGTTTATCATGTTGCTACTTTCAAAAGGTTTGAAAGATAAATAAAATATCTGACGTCGATTGTGTACACTTATAAACGCTTTGGCAAGTAGTTTACCGATCATGTTTGATTGAACCGACAAGCATAATAAAAAAAAAAAAAACAGAACACGTGTAAAGAATTACAGTTAATTAAAATACAAGCAATATTATAATAGTACCTAGATACTAGGAATTAAGAAACCACATCTGTACAAGACGATGAGAAGCAATAAGGAATGATCAATGAAAATAAAATAACAAATGAGTACCTAAAAATGAGCCGGGATTAGTAGCGACGTCTGGCGGTATGTGCTTTGTTTTTTGAGCGTCACAGGTGCGTCACTAATGTGCGCGTATCTTGCATTCCTAGGATACTTAATCTTTTCAGAGTGCCGTGTTGGGTTTCTCACATAAATTGTTGTAGTTCAAAATTTTTTTTTATAACAGCACGCGAAAATCACTACACTGTGCCTGATGGTAAGCACAGTATAATCCAAAAACAATAGCGACCACCGAGTGACTCGTACTATCCATCGCCGGTCGCCGCTGTCATGCCGGCCTGAGAAAAGCTAGATATGCACAGGCTGATCCCGAAACGCGACCCGCGAAAGCGAATCACTATGACGGGCTTTTTCGCCATATACATGGTGGTTGCGAACCAGTCAGGCTGTAAAACCCTACCACCCCGCTTGTGCCATTGCCTCGTTCGTTATTCAGCAGGCTGCACCACGTGCAGGGGAGGTTGGCTTGGAAATCTCAAGTCTTAGATGTTATTTGACACTCCTTACACCCACTTACATAACATTGTATGTTAGCTGTGTGTCGTTACAATGCTCTCTTTGAAGGATAGCGTATTGACGAGCGAATGGTACGGTCCGATCAGCTGATCGGTATTGACTGCGTTTGGCGATGTGCAGGTGTTACGAGATTGATGCTTGGGCGTAATTTTTTGCAACGTGTGGGCGAATCGGGTTCCCCAGTGTCGTCACCAACTGTGTAGGTAGCTTGAGTCGTTTGATACGAGACATTTGCCTTGGTGGTTTTGTAATTGAATAGCATTGGACTTGTCGTATTTCTTGCTAATGTTGAAATGTCATTCTGATGATTGCGGAAATTTTCCCATATAGGTTTACACAGACGAAGTCGCGGTGTTCTTTGTACAGTACTGCCGCACCTTGGGAGCCGCCCTCTCCTCCGCTTCCGTATCGGAGTCCATCGCCGCGCTTGTGCGCTTACTATTGATCTTACTGTACAAAGAACACCGCGACTTCGTCTGTGTAAACCTATATGGGAAAATTTCCGCAATCATCAGAATGACATTTCAACATTAGCAAGAAATACGACAAGTCCAATGCTATTCAATTACAAAACCACCAAGGCAAATGTCTCGTATCGGCAGAGGCAGATCCGTTCTACGTGGAGGAGCTCGACGTCTTTACTTTGAAGACGCTGGCGGGGGTCAAGGTGACGTCCATACTGGAGACCGTCAAGAAGTCAGGGAATCTGTCGGGGCCCTGCATAAAAGTGCTGAAGGGGGCAGCTAAGACCCTGAGGGAGGTGGTGGAGACGCTCGCGGACCGCACGGAGTCGACGGAGGTGAGGAAGCTCCAGAGGGACACCAAGACCCTCCGCCGCCAGGTTGAAGACCTCAAGGCGGAGGTTTTGGCCTGGAAGCAGGAGGCCAACGCCAAAAGGCAGATGACCCCGCCCCCTGCTCCCGCAATGCCGGCGGAGACCCCGCCGACCGCCGCCTGCCACGAGTGCGGCGCAGCCGAAGATACCGCGCAGCACACTCTGTCTGAGTGTGCTGCGTGGGGGGAGCAGCGCCGCCTCCTGGCGGCGGCGGTAGGACCGGACTTATCGCTGCCGAGCGTGGTTTCGGCCATGCTCGGCAGCGAACAGGCTTGGCGAGCGATGGCCTCCTTCTGCGAGGAGGTCATCTCGCAGAAGGAGGAGGCGGAGAGGGCCCGCGAGGCAGACCCTCTAAGTGGCCGTCTCCGCCAAAGGAGGACAGGCAGGAGGAGAAGGCGCTTCGCCCAACTCCTCCTGCCACCGTAGCCGGACCTGAGGGGATGGGTCGGGGGGCCCATCTCCTCATTGCACAGGTCCGGCGGACGAGGGGGGGCAGCCGGGGTGTACCCGGTCTGTCCCTCTATAGGTAGGAGCCCGGCGGCCACCTTCCGCCGGGCGGACCGTGGGGGCAGCTCTACAAGGTTGATTAGCTTGTTCGATCCCTTGCCGCCCCCACAAAACGGTCTGTCGGTACACCGTGGGGTTTTAGTCTGTGCGACTCGGACATAACCCACCCTCTCCCCCAGGAGGGTGGCGTATCCATAAGGGATTTCCCCACGATAAAAAAAAAAAAAAAA
>MU158763.1:959492-1046267 GCA_015888305.1 Antheraea pernyi | reverse complement strand
GGTTTTTACAGCTTCACCGGACTACTAAGGCCGAGCGCTTAGGGCACTCAGCCGATTTTGGTTTTGGGTAACATACACAAGGGTGCACGCACACCTCGGCTTGGGCTGTTTCCTGGAAAAAGACACGTCTGTCCTAGCTAACTATTCTAAGCTATTCATACATATATACATTTGTGAACCATACAATCGAAATTGCATGATTCACAAATGAATACGTGTATATCGGATTGAAACGAACTTAAACTATTCGATTCAGTTCGATGAGGGAAAAAAAAACAAAACCCTCCCACCATGTGTATATATGTGCACGTGTGTGAGAGAGATGATCTCATATGTCTGTTCAAGTGATGTAGGTGAGTCACTGTATCGCGTAAATAATATCAAGAGGGCTCCGCGCGGGGACGACCTAGGCTCGAGATATTATTGAGAACCGCGAAGTGTGCGGGAGCTAATAGGGATCGATTACAAAAGCGTGGGCGCAACACGCATTTTATAAGATTGAATTTAAATTTACTAACGGTGACGGCACCGAAGTCTAAAAATAGACATAACAAAAATTATTATTATTGTTTGACGGTTATTTTTAGGGGAAGATAGACGTAAATACGCGATTTACTCTATCTTATTTGAGTTATTTATTTTTTTAACAGCTGCGCGCGCGAGCCTTTGTAGTGTAGCCGCGATGGCTGGAAATCTATGGATTGCCGTGACGGCACCTAGTAGCGGATTACGAGAGCACTCTTCGTACGCCGAGATCTCCGAGATCTCGTGGAAAATGAGTAGTTGACCTGCGTAGTCAATACTCGATAGGGAAAAGGAGTATGCGGGGTCATCCTGTGAAGGATTAGCCGCCGGAGGTTTGGGAGTGTGCTGGGACGCGGGTTTAGGAGCCCACGGGGCCTGAGGGGCCCGGTAGGGGCGGGGGGGCGCACTAGTCGTGGGTACGGACGCTGCCGGTGCACGAGACGTGCCCGGCAGGTTCGGGAAGGCCTCTCGAGACATGAGAGGCGGAGGTCGAGGACGGGCGGGGGCAGCGGCCGTCTTAGACGGCGACGCCTGCCTGGGGTATCGAGGGCGCTTTGTGCGCGGGGCGCGGGGACATCCGCGATAATTCGCGGTATGGCCCACGCCGCGGCACAGAACACAGCTCGGAGGGTCGGAGGCGTCTTTCGTGCGAGAACACTCCCTAGTGGAGTGGTCGCCGAGGCACTTAACGCACCTGGGTTTCAGGCGACAGTTTCGTGCGGAGTGTCCGTACACCTGGCAGTTGTGACACTGCGAGGGCACAGACGTTTTGCGCGGCGGCTCGACTATGACGCCGGAGAGGCCGCAAAGGGATGTAAGATTAAAAATCGCTTTCCCCTGAGGGGTGCGATCGAGGACAACGAGAACCATATCATATGGAGCCCTGGTGCGCGGAGAGCGCATACGATGAACCTCGCGAACAGGAATCTTCTGTTCCTTGAGGTCGTCTGAAATGTCGTCAGTCGGGAGTTCTGAGGGGACTCTACGGATCACAACCCGTAGTTTACGCTCCTCTTCGAGAGAGTGCGTGAAATAGCCCCACTGGTTGTCCCGAAGGAAACGAGTGAGGTTGCGATGGGCGGTGGACGTGGCTACCTTCACCTGAATACCTACAGCGGTATTCACGGCGGAGGTGTAAGGGATACCTGCCGTTTCCAGCAGGCTAGAAATCTCAACCCAAGACGCTTTGTCTTGGATCGTAACGGGGGGCGGTGGGCGGGGCTTCTTGCCCGAGACTGCGGAACCCGCGGCCACGGGCGAGTCGGGTCTAGAGGGCGCTGGTGTCGCCTTTGGCACTTTCGCGCCATCGACGTTTGCGATCTTTTTAGAGGGCAATTTGTCCTCCGGATCGGAAGGTGAGTTCGGGCGCTTCTTGTTCTTGCGCGGTTTGCGGTGCGTGACGGTGGTGAAGCCATCGTCCGCAGCAGGGGCTTGCTCAGCCTGAGGGGCTTGCTCGGCAGGGGGATCCTGCTGAGCAGGAGGGTCTTGCTCCATGTCGGAGCCGGAGTCGGAGTCGGAGTCATCGCTATCGCGATCGGCTGGGGTTGGGGAGTTGTTGGAAGCCTCGATCTTGGCATAGATCGAGGGAGTGGGCTTCGAGGAGTAAGGGAGCTCGGTGCGATGCTTTGCAGCGTACGCATCGTAATCGTCTACGAGACGAGGACAGATAGCGGCTATGAAGCCGCGGAGGCTAATGAGCTCAGTCTCTAAGAGACTGATCTCTTGTTCAGCGGCCATACCGGGGCCTGAGGAGGGGAGTGGGGCGGGGGAAGACATGTGAAACCTCCCTGCCATAGGGGCAGGGGGGCGCGCCTTAATGAATTTAACGGACTATCCCGAGTCCGGATCAAAGGGAGCTGTTTAAAACTAAACAAAATAGGAAAACAACGCAAATAAGTACCTGAGCGAGACAGGGGAAAAATAACATAAGACTACTTAAATAAACAAACAATAAAAAGAAAATAAATTTAAAAATAAATCACTGAAGAATTAAAGAAATACGTAAATAAATAGATAAACAAAAGAGTAAATAAATAAATATACCAAGAAATAGATAAAGCAATAAATAAATACAAGGAAAGGTCTCACTCAGTTCCAAGAAAAAGAACGCAGGTGCAGCGCACCTGTGAAGCGCAGGTGTGCCGGATCGAAACAAACAATAACTGACGTCACTAAATCACGAGTATTAAAATCGAACTTAGCGCGCGCAGCAAAACGGGCAACCGCTCAAGTCGACGGTTCGATCGGAACTCGAGTGGTGCACCGTTGATAGCGTTGCATGCATGGCTTCGTCTCAGTGAAAACGTCGGTGTCCATAGATGACCGGGAGACTTTTTGTGATGTTGACTTACGTGTTGTTTTGATGTCCGGGTGACGAGTGGTGCACCGTTGATAGCGTTGCATGCATGGCTTCGTCTCAGTGAAAACGTCGGTGTCCATAGATGACCGGGAGACTTTTTGTGATGTTGACTTACGTGTTGTTTTGATGTCCGGGTGACTTACTTTACATGCGTTGTAGAATGTGTCACGTGGGATTTTTTCGGGCAAGTTTTTGAGTTGCGATCACGCAATTAGTAGACAGTGGATCAGCGTAGTGTAAGGTAACATCCTTTAGCGAAAGATTTGTCTTATTGATCCAACTGATGAGTGCTGTTTTTTGTTGTGGAGTTTGAGTAAAAGCTGTGTAGTCTATCGTAGACGGGCACGTGATTGCTGCAAATCGTTGGCGTCTATATCGTTTCCATAGATATTGCAAACTGGTGTTGCCTTAGTTGCGTCTTATACTGATTAGGACGATATTTTCTCGCGGTAAAGAGTTTTGTTATAGTGGCACAGTAATGTGCAGTTACGCGCGGTTGCACCGAACCATCCATGGCAATAACAATAACCATGGGATGGTTCATTGTAATATAATGGTGTTTGTGAACGCTGGCTTGCTAAGCGACATTTAAAGTTGGCTTTAAATTCAACAGTTTCTTGAGATAAAATATTTATGTGGTGACAACTGCTTAAAGATATCTTGCGGATCTGCATTGTTACTTGAGCCGTTATAACAGATTTTTTTCAACAATTTTGTTAGTTAGCGTCTGTTTGCGTGTTCTCGTTTTCTTTTGCTAGATTTTTTGAGTGTTTTCTTTTGCGGGTTCGTTGGGGTCACTAAAGGAACTAAAATGATGTTTATCTTAATGGTATATTCATCAAAATGAACTTCACATTAAAGTACGGCTAAATGGCGTTGTTAGTTGTTTGCCTAAGTGACAAAAATATTTTTTGAAGTATATGTCGGTGGTGGATTAAGTGCCACAAGTGTAGGTTATAAATTTTGTAATAGGCAACAATTATAATCACAAATATCACAATACACATTTAATTGTCCATTTATACCTATGTGTGTTTCCCTGTCTGTTATTAAATCAATTTTTAAAACGGCTTTACCGATGTTTATATCACGCTACACACGGGAATCTTAGATCATTCCTGTGTTTATAGAGTACACTTATCCTCAATGATACTTTTATATACCATAAAAATTATAATGTAAAACAGTATATTTATTTTCAACCGATGTTATTAACATAAATGTAATAATCTCTAATTGGTTAACATATAAATTAATCTCATCCGATTTTGGTGAAATTTCGTACAGGAGAAAAGAAAATATTTATTACGATAGTGTGTAAAGCCCTTAAAAATAGAAAGTTAATTTATAACAAGAGATACGAAAATACGCTATATTTTAATAAGGCTGGATACAAAAATAAGCTCGATGTATAAGTGTCACACGAGGACGCAAAAAAACTGCATGGACCAAATTTCCATCTGCGAATCGCTGATCGCAGAATCACAACAAGATCGAGCCATTTCTGAAACAGTTGGTGAATGGTGATGAAAAATGGATCATTTACGATAAAGGCAAGTGAAAACGGTGAGTTCTGCATCCCGTTAGCCCTGAAATGGCGCACCCTACTTTATGATTGATCCCCTGCCCTATTAAAATTCTATCTTAATGCCTTCCAAATGACCCTCCCAGACCAAAGTAATCTAGTAAGATGGAGGAAAGCCACTGAAAAATCTTGCTCTACTTGTGGTGAGGCAGTAGGTACTGCTAGGCACTTATTGGTAGGTTGCAAGGTGCTGCTTGATAGGGGTTATTACTCACGCCGACATGATAGAGTACTTGAAATCATACGTGAAGCAGTAAGTCTTTCAGTAGCTAGAGCCCAAAAAGGATTGACCACAAATAAACGACAAATTAACTTTATAAAGGATGGCTCAACTGTCAACTCTAAAAGCAAGCCTTTCTCAATCCTAGGTACTGCACCTGACTGGACTATTTCAATGGATACGTATGACAGGCCCTATAAAATCCCAGAGGATGTTGGTGTTTCGTCATCCAGACCGGACATATTCCTCTTTTCTAGATTAGATATTAGATTAAACATATATTACTAGTAGAGTTTACGGTACCGTGGGAAACCAACATTCCTAAAGACCACACAATCAAATTAAATAAATATTACGATCTAACTAACGAACTAAATAAAAATGGCTATGTGGTTAATTTATACGCGGTAGAAGTAGGAGCGAGAGGTATACCAGCAAAATCTCTCTATAACCTTCTGAAGGACCTTGGCCTGTCGAGAACTGCAGTAAGTTCTATTTTAAAACGAGTATCAAAGGCTGCACTAACAGGTTCCTACCAAATTTGGCTAGGCAGGGCGGGAAACTCGAGCAGTGAAGCTGAGCGTTGATGCGCATCTCAAAGGGGGCCTCCTTAAACCTACACCTGGGTCACAAGTCCTGAGAACTGCTCTGAGTTTCTCCCTCGGCCACACGATGGACCCGGCACTCGCACGGTGAATCCATGGAATGCTAAGAAGTTCGTCTCATGGTCGAATTGCGGTGAGCCGGCGGAAACGGTGGCCAAGCCAGGATTGAAGGCCAGGAATTATATACTATGACCTGCTCCCCTGCGGCAAAACTCTTAACTAGGAACTTTACTGTCATAATTGAATGTGACTAACTAATTTAATAATAATGGACCGACATATACTTATATTCTAAACATTATGATTTGTGTATTTGCGATTGAATAGTTTGGGTGTTAATTTAATATAATAATTTAATGAAATGAAACAATCTTTCATATTTTATTGTACTTTATTATGAGTTTTATATGTAGGTCTTATTTGTACACATAAGATTTCTTACATTTTACAGGATATTTACATTTTTGTTATATATTACTATGTGATGGGTATCTATTAGAAGATAATGAAGCCTCTCCGAATAACTTAAACACACCTTGATTTATAATAGCAGAAACGCATGCGTAACATAGTAATAATATGTTTATACGTATTTAGCCGCATCCTTGAGCGCATATTGTATCTTTTCCTTAATATCTAAAATTAACTTGACTTATTGGAGTGATTTAGGTAGCAATATAATCACAGTAGTCAATGAGATTTAACGTGAATCGAATTTATATTACATATAATGATACTGGAGATACAATGACGAAAGATAACTGAAAGCGATAACAAAATTTAAGCAATGGTAATATATAGATACATTATTCATTATATGATAAACATTATTTAATCAAAATGTAAATTAGTGTCTCGTGTGAAACTAACTTTATTGATAAAATAGTTCTATGCTGGGCACATACGAAGTGCATTTGATTTTGATGAATTCGAAATGTACTGAAGACACTCAGTTATTAGATACTGTGAAAAGTTAGCAATAAAGGCTTTTGGACGATGATTATCAGTGATATATATGGATGGTAAATAAAATGTACTAATTTTTGTTTTTAACAAAAGCCATGTTTTCTAGATACAAATCCGACATCAGGGATGTAAAAGTATGTATAATATTGGGAGAAGTAGCATAGCTAAAACTTATTATTTAAAGAAAACAATGTGGACCACACGACTGAAGTAAAACTTCTTTAGAACTACTGACTTAGTTATATATAATTATATATTTCATGCACTGGCTATGAAAGGAAGAGAGAAAAAAAATGTGCACGCGCATTGCTCTTTCTTTCTGCTACAGTGTGATACAGACAACAGGCCTGCACTGTGTCTTCGATATACGAAATGTAACTGGCTATGAGAGGAAGAGAGAAAAAAAAGTGTTCGCATCTCTCTCTCTCTTGCCTCTGCAGTAATATACGAAACGTAACTCTCTCTTTTTCTATCTTCACTAAGTATATAAGTTTATCAGTTAAGGAGATATCTCCCTCTCAACTTCCGTTCGCCTCGCCCGATCACACATTTCGTAACGTTCTCGTCAGGCATTTCACCGGCTTACACCCTAAGTCAAGCGTGCGTAAAGAAGTTTTACCTCAAAAACATAGTGATATCGTTGTTTACGAAGTTCGTGTTTTACCTCCCGGTTGCTAAGCCGTGTATACTCAAATGTCCACTGAAATATTACGACTACAGAAAGCAAAAGTGACATTGAAGTTATTTGTCACTTCGTATACACAAATAATAAGTAGTTATTCGCACTTCCATCACCTATTTGAATTATAACGTCGGCTCACGAAGTTTTATCATTTATGTGTGACGTCTATAGACGTCATTATTGTTATATCTTATTGGGATATAATAAATGCAAGAGACTGCTAAATGTTTGCACTCGTATGTATTGGAAAATTTTCAATCTGTGCCATAACAATTATCAGGAACTCGTCTATAGTCTAATACAGTGGTTCTCATGGACCGTGTCGCGACACATTACTGTGTCACAAGCACTTGTCAAGATTTAGAAGCTCTCTCTTTCGTTCACTTTGTACTATCAATTAAAAAAATAGTCCCCGAGTAAAAAAAATGTTTAGAACCACTGGTCTAATGAACTACAAAAAGGGCTATCTCGAAACTTTAACCTATTGACACTATTTAATAATGACTAATATACAGCATATCAGTCATGTTGCATATCAAATGTTATTTTGTATTTTCACGGTACATCCGTTTAAAAATCATTTGTTTTTGTTGTAAAAATATCGACGGTTTTTTAGCAAATTAAATTATATTCACCTTTGATTTCTTTAAAGAAAACAACAATAATGTATTGAACTATAAAATAAAACCTCTTAAAACGTTCGTTTAATTATTATGTATATTTTATATTATTTAAATAGGTAAGTTTTCGTTCACTGTTTGTTTTCAGTCTTTACAGTTTTCCCTAAATGTAACTCCACGTAAAACGTCAACCCGACATTCTTGATCGAACATTCATCACTCGTCACCGAATTTCAATCCTTATTCGCATAGTTTTCGTACAGCCAATCCCAAAAACTTATCCGTTTTACTTCAGGATCGGTTTTTAAAGTGAAGTCACCGGTGATGTCGAGATAATTCACATGCGAGTTGTTGTTCACGGGCAACCATTTAAAATCCACAGTCGATTCGTAATCAACGGGCGGCGTGGGGTTTCTGGAACAAGGAAGGTCGATAAATCGGTCATTTCAAGATCGATTGAGATATCCTTGTCGTTTGTTTTTATATTGAACAATATAGTAAACAAAGGCAGTATTACAACTCAACACTAACAATTAATGCGCATATAAATGTTCTATTGATAATGTTTAAAATTATTTTTATTGAATTCCATTAGAAGAGTTCTATCCCTCACATTATATTCGGTTATTTTAATTTTACTATTTGTTATTTTGTATTTATTTTATTAGTATAGATTTAATAGTAACAGTATAGATTCGACTGTAGTAAACAAAAGACTGGCTATGAGAGGAAGAGAGAAAAAAAAGTGTTCGCATCTCTCTCTCTCTTGCCTCTGCAGTAATATACGAAACGTAACTCTCTCTTTTTCTATCTTCACTAAGTATATAAGTTTATCAGTTAAGGAGATATCACCCTCTCAACTGCCGTTCGCCTCGCCCGATCACACATTTCGTAACGTTCTCGTCACGCATTTCACCAGCTTACACCCTAAGTCAAGCGTGCGTAAAGAAGTTTTACCTCAAAAACATAGTGATATCGTTGTTTACGAAGTTCGTGTTTTACCTCCCGGTTGCTAAGCCGTGTATACTCAAATGTCCACTGAAATATTACGACTACAGAAAGCAAAAGTGACATTGAAGTTATTTGTCACTTCGTATACACAAATAATAAGTAGTTATTCGCACTTCCATCACCTATTTGAATTATAACGTCGGCTCACGAAGTTTTATCATTTATGTGTGACGTCTATAGACGTCATTATTGTTATATCTTATTGGGATATAATAAATGCAAGAGACTGCTAAATGTTTGCACTCGTATGTATTGGAAAATTTTCAATCTGTGCCATAACAATTATCAGGAACTCGTCTATAGTCTAATACAGTGGTTCTCATGGACCGTGTCGCGACACATTACTGTGTCACAAGCACTTGTCAAGATTTAGAAGCTCTTTCTTTCGTTCATTTTGTACTATCAATTAAAAAAAAAGTCCCCGAGTAAAAAAAGGTTGAGAACCACTGGTCTAATGAACTACAAAAAGGGCTATCTCGAAACTTTAACCTATTGACACTATTTAATAATGACTAATATACAGCATATCAGTCATGTTGCATATCAAATGTTATTTAGTATTTTCACGGTTCATCCGTTTAAAAATTATTTGTTTTTGTTGTAAAGATATCGACGGTTTTTTAGCTAATTCAATTATATTCACCTTTGATTTCTATAAAGAAAACAACAATAATGTATTGAACTATAAAATAAAACCTCTTAAAACGTTCGTTTAATTATTATGTATATTTTATATTATTTAAATAGGTAAGTTTTCGTTCACTGTCTGTTTTCAGTCTTTACAGTTTTCCCTAAATGTAACTCCACGTAAAACGTTAACCCAACATTCTTGATCGAACATTCATCACTCGTCACCGAATTTCAATCCTTATTCGCATAGTTTTCGTACAGCCAATCCCAAAAACTTATCCGTTTTACTTCAGGATCGGTTTTTAAAGTGAAGTCACCGGTGATGTCGAGATAATTCACATGCGAGTTGTTGTTCACGGGCAACCATTTAAAATCCACAGTCGATTCGTAATCAACGGGCGGCGTGGGGTTTCTGGAACAAGGAAGGTCGATAAATCGGTCATTTCAAGATCGATTGAGATATCCTTGTCGTTTGTTTTTATATTGAACAATATAGTAAACAAAGGCAGTATTACAACTCAACACTAACAATTAATGCGCATATAAATGTTCTATTGATAATGTTTAAAATTATTTTTATTGAATTCCATTAGAAGAGTTCTATCCCTCACATTATATTCGGTTATTTTAATTTTACTATTTGTTATTTTGTATTTATTTTATTAGTATAGATTTAATAGTAACAGTATAGATTCGACTGTAGTAAACAAAAGGCTTTTTTATTTTATTTATTCATTTTAAACTTTTTTTGTTATTTTGACATCTACAATACTCAATACAGATACCTCATTATGCCTATATATTAACACACGAAGAAAATGATAGCAGCAGTTACTATTCGACGAGTATTTACTATTAAAATTTAGACCATTGGATGACCACTAGTATGTATAAATAAATCTATGTACTTTACGAGTTCTCATTTTTTTTTAATTTTATAGGTTTTAACATTTGGTTACAATCTCGCTAGTTGATATGACGATGTGGCTTAAATTAATAACATTCAAAACTTAAAGGCTACCGAGTGAAGTTAACAGAAACATATCAATAGGTGCCCGAAGACAGACTTTAAATTTTAATTAATTTAGAGTTGTATCGAAACATATGGTCAATACAAAAATACCATTGATATATCTTATATAAATGAGGAACGTTTTGGTATATAATTTGTCCAGTTTTTTATAATCAGGGCGGGACAACGTCTCCCGGGCCCGCTAGTTGATATATAAGATATATCAATGGTATTTTTGTATTGACCATTGAAGATCCGTTCAGTAGTGTTTGAGTTTATCGCGAACAGACAGACAGACAGACGCTATAGGGGACTTTGTTTTATACTGTGTAATGATGAAAAAAAACATATCACCAATTATAGTTTCATAAGATGATTCCTTTAACCGATAGCTCCAGAACCCATCTGCAATATTGCAGGACCCACGTCCATTGACGCGGTGCTCGAACGTGCTTCCACTGAACCATAATAATATATAGCCCACACTAGCTGTTGCACGTGGCTTGGATCGCATCATTGTTGATCAAACCTTACCCTCGGGTATAATATATTTTGTTAATATATTAATGTTTTTTTTTGTATTCGAATGAAAAAAACTGAACATTTGTTTTGCGACTTCGGTGGTACGTCTAGTTTTTCTCCTATAACGAATGAATAAAACTGAACATTTGTTTTGCGACTTCGGTGGTACGTCTAGTTTTTCTCCTATAACGAATGAATAAAACTGAACATTTGTTTTGCGACTTCGGTGGTACGTCTAGTTTTTCTCCTATAGCCTTAAATGGTGTATCCTTACCAACCTGCTCTAATTTTCGGTATCTCGGTTCATTGATACAAAGCGACGGTGGCTTGATAAGGACGTGAGGAATAGAATAAATGCAGGATGGATGAAATGGCGAAATGTGTCCGGGGTAGCTTGTGACCCACGAATGCCTTTGAAACTGAAGGGGAAGGTTTATAAAGCTATGATAAGACCAGTCATGCTGTATGCATCAGAGTGCTGGGCTACGAAAGAGACGCTTTCATGAGAGAAAATTACATGTGGCAGAGATGCGAATGTTAAAGTGGATGTGTGGTGTGACTAGAATGGATAAAATTAAGAATGAGTATATCAGTGGAAGTTTGAAAATAGCACCAGTGACAGAGAAGTTGAGGAGTAATAGGTTAGCATGGTGTGGGCATGTCATGAGGAGAGATGAAAACCATGTAACTAGAAAAGTGTTGAGTATGTTTGTGGACGGATATACGAGTAGAGGAAGACCGAAAAAGGTATGGATGGACTGCGTGAAAAATTATATGTGCGTAAAAGGTGTGAATATTGAAATGACATTTGACAGGAGAGAGTGGAAAAAGAAAACATGTTTTGCCGACCCTATTTAAATGGGATAAGGGTAATGATGATGATGAATGTCTGTTTCTCTTTTAATGTACGCTTGACAATATGTATGAAAAATTTCATGACGATCGTATCAATAATTAACGTGTAAGAGCGTAACATACAAATTCACAATCGGATTTATAATACTGGTTAGGATTAAGATACAATAAAATTTTAAGAATAAAAACACAACTCACCCTGTTTTTGCGAAATTTGTCCACATTTGAATCATCTTTCTCGAGACTGCCAGCTCTGTGGAACTTTCATCGAGCCGGTAATTTATTCTAGAAAAGTAAAAGAGATAGCCAATCTCGTCCCCGTGGCAGGCGCCAGAGTGCGTGATGCCCAGCATACGCTTGAAGAGTCCCAGTGCTCCGTCGAAAGCAAACCGATACATATACGTAGGACTCGTTCGATTTGAAGAGGCATACAGGCGTACCGTTTCTAAAGCCGGTCGTAAGAACATTACATCCGTGAATAACTGTCAAAAAGATAAATAGTTATAACCAATGATATTATAAGTAAAAAGGTGTAGATACATTACACATGATATTTGGACAAAACAAATGGAACGATAACGCACACATACGTAAAGTAATATTGTAACGCCACACTGTCTTAGATAAAATGTGGAAGTAAGATGGCATATTCTCAATATCGGTGGTGAAAAATAAATAGTTATATGTTGCTTAGATACGGGCGGATTGATGGGGCAGCCGTCAAAAATAATCTAGATAGCCATGTTTTAAGGTACTGTCGAAGCGCTTTTAACATATCTACAGCTTTCTACTTATAATATCATTTTTTTGGGTTATTCCCATGTTTATTTATCTATCTAAGAACTCTACGAAATCTGTCGTCCTAGACGGTGTATAACATTAAAAGGAGATAAATTAGGGAGGTGGTAAAAAAGGAGATAAATATGTATATGGTAAAAAAGATTATTTTCTTAAATTTTCTTGATTCTAAATGGATTGAATTCCCTTGAAAATAAATAAAATATACAGTTAACTAGTAACAATTTTAATAAAAATTATCAAATTAATGATAATTCTTTGTCAGTTATCTGTTAGTTTTGATCTTATGCGACTGATATGGGTATTATTTTATTTTATATAGTTTAAAGTAAGTCGCGATAAAATATCTACAAATACTATAAATAAAATCTACAAATGTGGGTTCATCGATAAATAAGGACAAAATTGAAGTACGTGTTGTTTGGCCGCACCAATCTCTCAAATGGCTGCACTAATTTTAACGAGACTTTTGCTGACCGTTAGAGGAATTTTCGGATTATTATCTAGACTACGCATTACGCTTTCTATTATCTAATAAGTATACAATTTAACAGAGTTATTTTCAATGCGATAAAAGAATTATAGCCATCAACATAATTAGAATTGAAGAATAAAAGACAGCCAGATAAAACTCGTTTCTATAAAACAATTTTTACACCAACGAAGTCGCGGGTGTAAGTTAATTTATTACTATAAAGCACGTAAATGTATAAACTATAAATTATTTGTATGTAGTTTTCTTTTCTATTCTGTTATAAGTTACTTATAAGTAAAATCTCACCTGATGATAAGCTACAGTGTGAGCGAAATTCCACGATAAAGTTAGGAAAGGGTCGGACCTCAACTATAATATCAAAATACGGCGATAGATCTTTGATGACTGTTATTATTTGGAGGTTCTAGTTAATCAGATGATAATTGCATAATACTTTATCACTAAGCTATAATTTTATCACAGCTTTCCTTTCAATAAGTTGTACTTTATCTGTCACACTAAATTTTATAGTCAATCATTTGCGGTTCAAGCTGTACGCGTATGGAACGCACTCCCTAATATCAATTAGTCAGGCAAGATATCTCCACCGGCATTACCTCTCGCTGTTGTAATATAACTGTTCTATTGCGTCATTTCTTTTTCACTGTTATCTATAGTTTTTGTAATTCTTTTCATCTTTTTTTTTTCGAACTGACTACGCTATTGACCAAGCAAGGTCTTAACAGCTTCACCGGACTACTAAGGCGAGCGCTTAAGGCACTCAGCCGATTTTATTTTGACAACTAGCTCAAGGGTGTACGGCACACCTCGGTTTTGGCTGTTGCCTGATACATGCAATTCGTGACCTATGTGAGCTAACCTAAGCATTCTTTTTATCTATTTATATTGCCACCTGGTATTTATGAAAATAAAATGTCTCCTTAGGTTTGCCTGGAAGAGATCGCTCTAAGCGATAAGGCCGCCTAACTGTACACATATTGTAAACTGATGTCTAATTTTGTATATTTTCAACGTCAATAAAGAGTTTTATTATTATTATTACTTTCATTCGTTCTTCGTAGCTAATTAATAAATCAAGTTTCTACATATTACTCGTATAATTTTTCAACCATAATATACGAAAGTGCACCACTTTATCTAATACATATTATGTATTGAACGTGTGTTATAAGAACTAAGATGTGGGACTTACATCAATTAGGCTGTCAATATTTCTAATATCTACAGGCCGCTGTTGGAAGTAGAATGCACGAATGGAGTCTATAATCTTCTGTGCCAATTGTTCATCCTGCAACAGTAACTCAGGCGGTACCACTCGCTTGAATTCTTGATCTAATTCGCTAAGGAGCTTCGGAGTACGTTGTAGACCTGACCGACAAAAAAAATATTGTTTTAATTACATATTTAGGTATCATTCTAGCTTCATCCCTGTGAATAGACAAAGTTAAATTGGTTCTAGAAGCCATTGCGTAAATATGAACAATGTTTTTGATAGTTCTATGGTAATACTAAATTATCGCAACATCTATACATAAATTAGTATTATAGTAGCAGTATTTAAATTAGAATCTGTACCGTGTTGGCCACTTAGTTATATGCATTCTATGTTACAACTTTTCCTCTACGACATACAGTTTTTTTTTTTTCGAACTGACTACGCTATTGACCAAGCAAGGTCTTAACAGCTTCACCGGACTACTAAGGCGAGCGCTTAAGGCACTCAGCCGATTTTATTTTGACAACTAGCTCAAGGGTGTACGGCACACCTCGGTTTTGGCTGTTGCCTGATACATGCAATTCGTGACCTATGTGAGCTAACCTAAGCATTCTTTTTATCTATTTATATTGCCACCTGGTATTTATGAAAATAAAATGTCTCCTTAGGTTTGCCTGGAAGAGATCGCTCTAAGCGATAAGGCCGCCTAACTGTACACATATTGTAAACTGATGTCTAATTTTGTATATTTTCAACGTCAATAAAGAGTTTTATTATTATTATTACTTTCATTCGTTCTTCGTAGCTAATTAATAAATCAAGTTTCTACATATTACTCGTATAATTTTTCAACCATAATATACGAAAGTGCACCACTTTATCTAATACATATTATGTATTGAACGTGTGTTATAAGAACTAAGATGTGGGACTTACATCAATTAGGCTGTCAATATTTCTAATATCTACAGGCCGCTGTTGGAAGTAGAATGCACGAATGGAGTCTATAATCTTCTGTGCCAATTGTTCATCCTGCAACAGTAACTCAGGCGGTACCACTCGCTTGAATTCTTGATCTAATTCGCTAAGGAGCTTCGGAGTACGTTGTAGACCTGACCGACAAAAAAAATATTGTCTACAGTCCTCGTTAATCTTTTTGCTCGCTCTGAATATAGCCGTAAGTTCAGGCTTGTGCATAATATAATCAAGAGTTAATACAGAGAAGTTTACATAACAGGATAAAACTATTATTATAGGGATATAAAATTTGCATTTATTTATCTTTAAGTTTTTTTCTTTTTTTATATCATAGGTGGCAAACGAACAAGTGGGTCACCTGATGTTAAGTGATCACCACCGTCCATGGACACTAACAACACCAGAGGAGTCGCAAGTGCGTTACCACCCTTTGGGGGGAAGGGTTAGAGGAGGCAGAAGGAGAGGATAGAGGGGAGGGGAGGTGGGCCTCCGGCGCTCTCACTGACCGAACGAAACGCAACAATGCAAGCACTGTTACTTCACGTCGGTTTTCTATGAGAGGGTGGTACTACCCCGGTCGAGCCGACCCATTCATGCTGAAACCAGTAATAGCTTCAGCGTGGCTCTACCACTATTAAAAGTTGTCTCGATGTTATGCATATTATATATGTAATACGTATTTATATCGAAATTTGTATTCAACGCAGCTATATTCAGATTGATGAAAAAGTTTGGCGAGAAGCTAGGGCTAGAGGTCTATTGGAGAAAAAATAAATAGTGCGTGGAGTCCCTCCGCGCGGAAGAAGTGAAACTTCGTAATGTGGAAATGAAAATAGCAAGGGGTAGAAATTGTTTTTTAGTGAAAACATATTGTTTCTTTAAAACAAACTTAATAACATTGCTTACAATTCACCATTAATCGAATCTTTTAATTATCATTTTTGAATGGAGAAATATCCAAATCTATAACATTTACAATGGGATTATGATATCTAAAGTAATATACGAAATCTTTGATTATTTTTCTCGCTCTGTCTCTTTCTATCCCCCCTCCCCAGGAGCGTTGAACGTTTAACGCAACAGTGCTTTCATACCCCCTCCATGATAACGTTAACCGTTTAACTCAACCTTGTTGGAAGTCGCGTTAGAAGTTTCAATTCAAAAATTTGAAATTGAAATTTCTAATGTGATTCGATCAGAATCACAGCCATTTCTTTTTGTTTATAGATATTCTAGCAACGACCCTATTGGAAACGAAGGTACTAAAATTTAACAAAACATTTAACGTATCTAATGTCAACAAAAACGTCTATCGAGAAAGTGGCACGAAGTTGCCATAATTGTTATGTTGTTATGTAAATACCAAAGTAGTGAGTATGTAACAATAACAATTTACCGTGTTAGTATGACTCGGTCTAGTGAGAACAACTGTTGGAAAAGAACATTGTCGGTCAGTGACATA
This sequence comes from Antheraea pernyi, assembly GCA_015888305.1. Taxonomy (NCBI): domain Eukaryota; kingdom Metazoa; phylum Arthropoda; class Insecta; order Lepidoptera; family Saturniidae; genus Antheraea; species Antheraea pernyi. The sequence goes on along the minus strand of MU158763.1, from coordinate 1,029,725 downwards.
AGTCACCTTGCATAAGTGCACGCGATATTCATGACACACAATGTACTGTTTGTAAATATTCTTTTATAACCATAACATTGCTCATAGTATGTAAAACACATTTCATACATTTCAAGTGAAAAATCCGTCGCCAAGCATCTGTTGGTGTTATTTGGTAGCTGCACTTGAAAAGCTGTCCCTATAGGTTTAGCATGTTCACAATCGTTGACCATATCGTTATTCGTAAAATCAGACGAGATTGTGATTGTAAACGCTATAACCTATTAAAAATATTCATAATACACAAACAGTTAATTGCTTAATTACTCTGTGAAAAAGGCCTTATAAGTTCTGGCCGAAAATATGCTTTAAAATGTTCTATGACGTTCGACAATTTTTCGTATGCATTTTTATGAGAATTTCTGTTTAAATTTTGAATGTTTTCCATTGAAAAATTTCGAGTATATTTTTTTAAGGAAAGAATTTTTAACTATAACGCTGTGTAGAAACTTATCAAAACTTAATGATTTCTTCAGTATTATAAAGCTGGTATGAATTCAATAAGAACTAGTGGGCACCCAGTGGTCGACATTCGACCATAGCTCATTAATTTTTTTATGTTTGAATTTTATTAGGGTTAATATCATTGTTTAATGTAGAATGAAAAAGGGTAATTGGAACGTAAGAGTAAAGTAATACATACAGTCGAGCATTGCAAGCTCTTTCGCAACCTTTTTTGAAGTTCTTTATTGACGGATGTCAAAATGTCTTTTTTATTTACATGTGTGTATAAGTTATGTAAAATTGAAGCATTCGTGTGAGTAATGCATATTTTAATTATTTTAATGTACTTCTAATGCATTCTATATAAAATAAATAACTTTCTGCACTTCTCCTCCATATAAACTTTAATTATGGCAAGTTTCACGTTCATCCGTTCGCGCATTTCTCTCAAAAAGGGATACAAACTATGGGCTTCACGTATTAATATATAGATAGTTAGCTGAGATGAAATGCCAACAAATATTTTTTTAAGAAGCTGAATTTGTTACCAATATACTAGAAAACGATTCTATCAAAATTTTAGACATTTTTACACTGTAAAAGATTTCTCATATCATTTTTCAGAGGTCTATTTCACAAGGTAGTAGGTATATTTGTAATATAGGGACACAAAATTATTTAAGTTTACTCGTATGCCAATGTTTGTTTATGAATTTTAAATAATATTATAAATACGAATGTGAGTTTGTTTGTATATTTGTTTGTTACGCTTTAATTCCTCGACTACTCAACAGATCATGATGAAATTTTAAGTACACGTTTTTAGGGGTACAAAAAAGTCATAGGGTACTAGGGTGGACGTTACTTTGCCGAAGCCGCTCGTATCGAAAGAGTCAACATCGACTTGAAAATCCTCCGTAACGAAGCAAAACTGGTATGCATATCACGAAAAAAATGTAGTCTTTATTCCGAGATGCATATGAACAGTGTCGGTCGACGACAGTAAGACGTGATAACGACCAATCAGTTCTAAGCGGAAGGGCAAAGTAATGTCCACTCTGATATTTAATGAGGGATTTCCGCAAAGTAATATACCATAAGGTACCTTACATATAGATAAAATATAGTTCCCGAGAGTAGGTCAAATATTCCTTAACACGAGGGAAGCCGAGAGTAAAAGCTAATCTATACATATAATAAAATCTAATACATATAATAGAGTCTGTATCTATTATCAAATTTTTTTTTTATTGATTGGGTATGAAAGGATACACGCCACTGATAACAAAAATGCAATTTTTAAACTTTTTGTCGGTCTGTCTGTTTGTCCCGGGTAATCTCCGAAACGGCTGATCCTGTTTTGACGGGAAATTCGCTGTCAGAAAGCTGAAATTACAGTGGGTTACTTAAGCTACTCTAAATTAGACTAGCTGTAGACCGGCTTCGTCCGTAATGCTATCTCGAAAACAGTTTGACCGATTTTACGGGACTTTTACCGGAAGATAGCGGACATTATAAAAATTAATTTAGACTAGCTGTTAACCGTGGCTTCGCCCGCAGTGCTATCCAAAACGGTTGGACCGATTTTCACGTGACTTTCATTGGCAGATAACTGACCTTATTGGAAGTAATTTAGGTTATTCTATTTTAGATAAGCCGCGACTTCGTCCGCATGAAATTTTACAAAAATATGTTGTTCACTGTAAACATGTACGTAAGATGTGCGTTGTACTGAACTCCAAGAATAAATATAATTGAAATTCATATATCTGTATCTATGTATGCAATTTGAATATATTGTCTTTTTGGTCATTTTGGGCCACCCTTGAGCTATTTGTCAAATAAAATCGGTTGAGGGCCTTAAACGCTCGCCTTAGTAGTCCGCTTGCTAGGTAAATAGTGTAGTCAGTTCGAAAAAAAAAGTGACAATATGGCCATATTATATCATTAGTTCCTTAACAGTGTTAGTAAGCACTGAGGTAGGTTTCAAATATGTTGCTGATGATAAACCTCATTCGGTACACTGTTAGTATTTATATATCTAATGTATACGTTACATGTTACTGTAAGTGGTGTGCGTGTCGTACTTACAATTGTTCTTAAAGACCATAGATGTTCTCACAATTTTATATTTCTTTAATCCATTTTTAAAAAACGCATGCGGAACCGCGTCTACAGCTAGTTCATAAATAAAAAACGAAATTTACCTTGTTTTCTTTATCGTGTACTGTGATCTTTACATTTACGGTTATTATGGTTTACGCAATAACAATAACGTAGATATAAAACGCTAGAATGGAGTTTTTGGCGGGATCTTAGACTCATGTGTGGTGGCTATTATTTTTTATACATACACTTGCGTTATTTGACCCTATATTATGTAACATTACTGACATTTTGCGTAATAAACTTTGGTATGTTTACACACAAGTAAAGGGATTAAAAATTATAACACGGCACATAAATGTCACAAAATGTAAATAATAGAAATTTCTAACAAGTGGGGCTCCGTATTTTTAGGACGTTGAAATCGCCACAATATCTTTAAAATTCAATAGTGATGTTTCGAATGTAGGAAAAAAAAAGAAGAAGGTGCTATAATTGTTTTTAAGGGTTTACTGTAGTCCGGTGAAGCTGTTAAGACCTTGGTAGGCAGGCCAATAGCGTAGTCATTTCGAAAAAAAACACAGTTTACTATAATACCATGAAACTACAAATAATGTAGATGTGTTATTTTTATAAATTAATATTTATGTGTAAAATACAAGCAGGTGGGTCACCTGATATTAAGTGATCACCACCGTCCATGGACACTAACAACACCAGAGGAGTCGTAAGTGCGTTGCCACCCTTAGGGGAGAAGGGTTAGGGGAGGGAGAGGGAGAGAGGAGGGGAGGTGGGTTTTTTTTTTTTTCTCGAACTGACTACGCTATTGACCTGGTGGGGTCTTCACAGCTTCACCGGACTACTAAGGTTGGCGCTTAAGGCACACAACCGATTTTTGATTTTAGGTAACATACACAAGGGTGCACGCACACCTCGGCTTGGGCTGTTACCGAAAGGTTTTTACAGCTTCACCGGACTACTAAGGCCGAGCGCTTAGGGCACTCAGCCGATTTTGGTTTTGGGTAACATACACAAGGGTGCACGCACACCTCGGCTTGGGCTGTTTCCTGGAAAAAGACACGTCTGTCCTAGCTAACTATTCTAAGCTATTCATACATATATACATTTGTGAACCATACAATCGAAATTGCATGATTCACAAATGAATACGTGTATATCGGATTGAAACGAACTTAAACTATTCGATTCAGTTCGATGAGGGAAAAAAAAACAAAACCCTCCCACCATGTGTATATATGTGCACGTGTGTGAGAGAGATGATCTCATATGTCTGTTCAAGTGATGTAGGTGAGTCACTGTATCGCGTAAATAATATCAAGAGGGCTCCGCGCGGGGACGACCTAGGCTCGAGATATTATTGAGAACCGCGAAGTGTGCGGGAGCTAATAGGGATCGATTACAAAAGCGTGGGCGCAACACGCATTTTATAAGATTGAATTTAAATTTACTAACGGTGACGGCACCGAAGTCTAAAAATAGACATAACAAAAATTATTATTATTGTTTGACGGTTATTTTTAGGGGAAGATAGACGTAAATACGCGATTTACTCTATCTTATTTGAGTTATTTATTTTTTTAACAGCTGCGCGCGCGAGCCTTTGTAGTGTAGCCGCGATGGCTGGAAATCTATGGATTGCCGTGACGGCACCTAGTAGCGGATTACGAGAGCACTCTTCGTACGCCGAGATCTCCGAGATCTCGTGGAAAATGAGTAGTTGACCTGCGTAGTCAATACTCGATAGGGAAAAGGAGTATGCGGGGTCATCCTGTGAAGGATTAGCCGCCGGAGGTTTGGGAGTGTGCTGGGACGCGGGTTTAGGAGCCCACGGGGCCTGAGGGGCCCGGTAGGGGCGGGGGGGCGCACTAGTCGTGGGTACGGACGCTGCCGGTGCACGAGACGTGCCCGGCAGGTTCGGGAAGGCCTCTCGAGACATGAGAGGCGGAGGTCGAGGACGGGCGGGGGCAGCGGCCGTCTTAGACGGCGACGCCTGCCTGGGGTATCGAGGGCGCTTTGTGCGCGGGGCGCGGGGACATCCGCGATAATTCGCGGTATGGCCCACGCCGCGGCACAGAACACAGCTCGGAGGGTCGGAGGCGTCTTTCGTGCGAGAACACTCCCTAGTGGAGTGGTCGCCGAGGCACTTAACGCACCTGGGTTTCAGGCGACAGTTTCGTGCGGAGTGTCCGTACACCTGGCAGTTGTGACACTGCGAGGGCACAGACGTTTTGCGCGGCGGCTCGACTATGACGCCGGAGAGGCCGCAAAGGGATGTAAGATTAAAAATCGCTTTCCCCTGAGGGGTGCGATCGAGGACAACGAGAACCATATCATATGGAGCCCTGGTGCGCGGAGAGCGCATACGATGAACCTCGCGAACAGGAATCTTCTGTTCCTTGAGGTCGTCTGAAATGTCGTCAGTCGGGAGTTCTGAGGGGACTCTACGGATCACAACCCGTAGTTTACGCTCCTCTTCGAGAGAGTGCGTGAAATAGCCCCACTGGTTGTCCCGAAGGAAACGAGTGAGGTTGCGATGGGCGGTGGACGTGGCTACCTTCACCTGAATACCTACAGCGGTATTCACGGCGGAGGTGTAAGGGATACCTGCCGTTTCCAGCAGGCTAGAAATCTCAACCCAAGACGCTTTGTCTTGGATCGTAACGGGGGGCGGTGGGCGGGGCTTCTTGCCCGAAACTGCGGAACCCGCAGCCACGGGCGAGTCGGGTCTAGAGGGCGCTGGTGTCGCCTTTGGCACTTTCGCGCCATCGACGTTTGCGATCTTTTTAGAGGGCAATTTGTCCTCCGGATCGGAAGGTGAGTTCGGGCGCTTCTTGTTCTTGCGCGGTTTGCGGTGCGTGACGGTGGTGAAGCCATCGTCCGCAGCAGGGGCTTGCTCAGCCTGAGGGGCTTGCTCGGCAGGGGGATCCTGCTGAGCAGGAGGGTCTTGCTCCATGTCGGAGCCGGAGTCGGAGTCGGAGTCATCGCTATCGCGATCGGCTGGGGTTGGGGAGTTGTTGGAAGCCTCGATCTTGGCATAGATCGAGGGAGCGGGCTTCGAGGAATGAGGGAGCTCGGTGCGATGCTTTGCAGCGTACGCATCGTAATCGTCTACGAGACGAGGACAGATAGCGGCTATGAAGCCGTGGAGGCTAATGAGCTCAGTCTCTAAGAGACTGATCTCTTGTTCAGCGGCCATACCGGGGCCTGAGGAGGGGAGTGGGGCGGGGGAAGACATGTGAAACCTCCCTGCCATAGGGGCAGGGGGGCGCGCCTTAATGAATTTAACGGACTATCCCGAGTCCGGATCAAAGGGAGCTGTTTAAAACTAAACAAAATAGGAAAACAACGCAAATAAGTACCTGAGCGAAACAGGGGAAAAATAGCATAAGGCTACTTAAATAAACAAACAATAAAAAGAAAATAAATTTAAAAATAAATCACTGAAGAATTAAAGAAATACGTAAATAAATAGATAAACAAAAGAGTAAATAAATAAATATACCAAGAAATAGATAAAGCAATAAATAAATACAAGGAAAGGTCTCACTCAGTTCCAAGAAAAAGAACGCAGGTGCAGCGCACCTGTGAAGCGCAGGTGTGCCGGATCGAAACAAACAATAACTGACGTCACTAAATCACGAGTATTAAAATCGAACTTAGCGCGCGCAGCAAAACGGGCAACCGCTCAAGTCGACGGTTCGATCGGAACTCCAGTGGTGCACCGTTGATAGCGTTGCATGCATGGCTTCGTCTCAGTGAAAACGTCGGTGTCCATAGATGACCGGGAGACTTTTTGTGATGTTGACTTACGTGTTGTTTTGATGTCCGGGTGACTTACTTTACATGCGTTGTAGAATGTGTCACGTGGGATTTTTTCGGGCAAGTTTTTGAGTTGAGATCACGCAGTTAGTAGACAGTGGATCAGCGTAGTGTAAGGTAACATCTTTTAATGAAAGATTTGTCTTATTGATCCAACTGACGAGTGCTGTTTTTCGTTGTTGAGTTTGAGTAAAAGCTGTGTAGTATATCGTAGACGGGCACGTGATTGCTGCAAATCTATATAATTTCCATGGATATTGCAAACTGGTGTTGCCTTAGTCGCGTCTTGTACTGATGAGGACGATATTTTCTCGCGGTAAACAGTTTTGTTATAGTGGCACAGTAATGTGCAGTTACGCGCGGTTGCACCGAAACATCCATGGCAATAACAATAACCATTGGATGGTTCATTGTAATATAATGTTTTTTTTTCGAACTGACTACGCTATTGACCATGCAAGGTCTTAACAGCTTCACCGGACTACTAAGGCGAGCGCTTAAGTCACTCAGCCGATTTTATTTTGTGCGCGGCACACCTCGGCTTCGGCTGTTGCCTGATACGTGCAATTCGCGACCTATGTGAGCTTTTTTTTTAACGTGGGGAAATCCCTTATGGATACGCCACCCTCCCGGGGGAGAGGGTGGGTTATGTCCGAGTCACACGGACTAAAACCCCACGGTGTACCGACAGACCGTTTTGTGGGGGCGGCAAGGGATCGTTCAAGCTAATCAACGTTGTAGAACCGCCCCCACCTATAGAGGGACAGACCGGATACACATCGGTTGCCCCCCCTCGTCCGCCGAACTTGTGCAATGAGGAGATGGGCCCCCCGGCCCATCCTCTCAGGTCCGGCTACGGTGGCGGGAGGAATTGGGCGAAGCGCCTCCTCCTCCCGCCTGTCCTCCTTTGGCGGAGAGGGCCACTTTGAGGATCTGCCTCGCGGGCCTTCTCCGCCTCCTCCTCCTGCGAGATGACCTCCACGCAGAAGGAGGCCATCGCTCGCCAAGCCTGTTCGCTGCCGAGCATGGTCGAAACCACGCTCGGCAGCGATAAGTCCGTTCCCACGGCCGCCGCCTAACTATTCATACATATATGAGTTGTTGAAACATATATGTGTACCAAGCATACATAACTCAATAACTCTTATATATATTTCGTATCGGATAATATTCTAAACTATTTCAGTTTGATAAGGAAAAAAAACCCTTCCACTTGTATGTGTAAGCGTGTATGCGTGGAGGTGATATGTGTAATGTTGTCGCAGTGATGTAAGATTTTGTGTCGCTGTATCGCGCGAGCAGCGTACTCAAGGGCTCCACGCCGAGGGACCGGACCTAGGCTTGAGCAGCTGCCGAGGGGGGCCTAGTCTGGTGTGCGGGAACGAAATTTATCCCTAGACCACGGCGGCGTGATCTGTGGTTACGCGGGCGTGGGCGTGAGCACGCTCTGTTTGGAGAGACAGGCTGGTACTGATCGTTCACTGCCGTTATTTCATCGGGAGGGTCGGTAAAAATATGTCGCGGGCGTCTTTTACAACGTATTTTGCGGCGGATACCACTAACGGACTGGGATGATTCGCGGCTTTTTTAAAATAACTAATCGTAAGTGATTTTACGTACGCCCAGATAGAAGGCATCTCTAGGTCCCTATGTAGATCAACTCTCCGGATGTATATCGGTTCCGTATAGCCTGATGGGCTCGAGGTTATTACTACGTCGTAAAGGATCGAAGAGTATCGCGGCGCTCTTATCAGGATTAACTTCTTTGCGCCAGTAATATAATGGTGTTTGTGAACGCTAGCTTGCTAAGCGACATTTGGAGTTGGCTTTAAGTTCAGCAATTTCTTGAGATAAAATATTTATGTGGTGACAACTGCTTAAATATATCTTGCGGATCTGCATTGTTGCTTGAGCCATTATAACAGATATTTTTTAACAATTTTCTTAGCTAGCGTCTGTTTGCGTGTTCTTGCGGGGTTCGCCATTTTCTTTTGCTAGTTTTTTTGGGTGTTTTCTTTTCCGGGTTCGTTGGGTTCACTAAAAGAACTAAAATGATGTTTATCTTAAATGTATGTTCATCAAAATGAATTTCACATTAAAGTACGGGTAAATGGCGTTGTTAGTTGTTTGCCTAAGTGACAAAAATATTTTTTGAAGTGCATGTCGGTGGTGGATTAATTGCCACAAGTGTAGGTTATACATTTTCTAATAGGTAACAATTACAATCACAAATATCACAATACATACTTAATTGTCCATTTATACCTCTGTGTGTTTCCCTGTCTGTTATTAAATCTATTTTGAAAACGGCTTTACCGATGTTTATATCACACACTATATTTATATGCTACACACGGGAATCTTAGATCATTCCTGTGTTTATAGAGTACACTTATCCTCAATGATACTTTTATATACCATAAAAATTATAATGTAAAACAGTATATTTATTTTCAACCGATGTTATTAACATAAATGTAATAATCTCTAATTGGTTAACATATAAATTAATCTCATCCGATTTTGGTGACATTTCGTACAGGAGATAAGAAAATATTTATTACGATAGTGTGTAAAGCCCTTAAAATAGAAAGTTAATTTATAACAAGAGATACGAAAATACGCTATATTTTAATAAGGCTGGATACAAAAATAACCTCGATGTATAAGTGTCACACGAGGACGCAAAAAAACCGCATGGACCAAATTTCCATCTGCGAATCGCTGCTGAATCTCAACAAGATCGATCCATTTCTGAAGCGGTTTGTGACTAGTGATGAAAAGTGGATCATTTACGATAAAGTCAAGTGAAAACGGTAATGGTCGAATTGCGGTGAGCCGTCGGAAACGGTGGCCAAGCCAGGATTGACGGCCAGGAATTATATACTATGACCTGCTCCCCTGCGGCAAAACTCTTAACTAGGAACTTTACTGTCATAATTGAATGTGACTAAATAATTTAATAATAATGTACCGACATATACTTATATTCTAAACTTTATGATCTGTGTATTTGCGATTGAATTGTTTAGGTGTTAATTTAATATAATAATTTAATGAAACAATCTTTCATATTTTATTGTACTTTATTATGAGTTTTATATGTAGGTCTTATTTGTATACATAAGATTTCTTACATTTTACAGGATATTTACATTTTTGTTATATATTACTATGTGATGGGTATCTATTAGAAGATAATGAAGCCTCTCCGAATAACTTAAACACACCTTGATTTATAATAGCAGAAACGCATGCGTAACATAGTAATAATATGTTTATACGTATTTAGCCGCATCCTTGAGCGCATATTGTATCTTTTCCTTAATATCTAAAATAAACTTGACTTATTGGAGTGATTTAGGTAGCAATATAATCACAGTAGTCAACGAGATTTAACGTGAATCGAATTTATATTACATATAATGATACTGGAGATACAATGACGAAAGATAACTGAAAGCGATAACAAAATTTAAGCAATGGTAATATATATATACATTATACATTATTCATTACATGATAAACATGATTTAATCAAAATATAAATTAGCGTCTCGTATGAAACTAACTTTATTGATAAAACAGTTCTATGCCTGCGCACATACGAAGTGCATTTGATTTTGATGAATTCGAAATGTACTGAAGACACTCAGTTATTAGATACTATGAAAAGTTAACAATAAGGGCTTTTGGACGATGATTATCAGTAATATATACGGATGGTAAATAAAATGTAATAAAGGTTAGTTTTTAACAAAAGCCATGTTTTCTAGAAATCTAATCCGATATTAGTGATGTAAAAGTATGTATAATATTGGTAGGAGTAGCATAGCTAAAACCTATTGTTTAAAAAAAATAATGTGGACCACACGACTGAAGTAAAACTTCGTTAGAACTACTGACTTAGGTATATATAATTATATATTTCATGCACTGGCTATGAGAGGAAGAGAGAAAAAAAATGTGTGCTCACATCTCTCTTTCTTGCCTCAACAGTAATATACGAAACGTAACTCTCTCTCTTTCTATATTCACTAACTATATAAGTTTATCAGTTAAGGAGATATCACCCTCTCAACTGCCGTTCGCCTCGCCCGATCACACATTTCGTAACGTTCTCGTCACGCATTTCACCAGCTTACACCCTAAGTCAAGCGTGCGTAAAGAAGTTTTACCTCAAAAACATAGTGATATCGTTGTTTACGAAGTTCGTGTTTTACCTCCCGGTTGCTAAGCCGTGTATACTCAAATGTCCACTGAAATATTACGACTACAGAAAGCAAAAGTGACATTGAAGTTATTTGTCACTTCGTATACACAAATAATAAGTAGTTATTCGCACTTCCATCACCTATTTGAATTATAACGTCGGCTCACGAAGTTTTATCATTTATGTGTGACGTCTATAGACGTCATTATTGTTATATCTTATTGGGATATAATAAATGCAAGAGACTGCTAAATGTTTGCACTCGTATGTATTGGAAAATTTTCAATCTGTGCCATAACAATTATCAGGAACTCGTCTATAGTCTAATACAGTGGTTCTCATGGACCGTGTCGCGACACATTACTGTGTCACAAGCACTTGTCAAGATTTAGAAGCTCTCTCTTTCGTTCACTTTGTACTATCAATTAAAAAAATAGTCCCCGAGTAAAAAAAATGTTTAGAACCACTGGTCTAATGAACTACAAAAAGGGCTATCTCGAAACTTTAACCTATTGACACTATTTAATAATGACTAATATACAGCATATCAGTCATGTTGCATATCAAATGTTATTTAGTATTTTCACGGTTCATCCGTTTAAAAATTATTTGTTTTTGTTGTAAAGATATCGACGGTTTTTTAGCTAATTCAATTATATTCACCTTTGATTTCTATAAAGAAAACAACAATAATGTATTGAACTATAAAATAAAACCTCTTAAAACGTTCGTTTAATTATTATGTATATTTTATATTATTTAAATAGGTAAGTTTTCGTTCACTGTCTGTTTTCAGTCTTTACAGTTTTCCCTAAATGTAACTCCACGTAAAACGTTAACCCAACATTCTTGATCGAACATTCATCACTCGTCACCGAATTTCAATCCTTATTCGCATAGTTTTCGTACAGCCAATCCCAAAAACTTATCCGTTTTACTTCAGGATCGGTTTTTAAAGTGAAGTCACCGGTGATGTCGAGATAATTCACATGCGAGTTGTTGTTCACGGGCAACCATTTAAAATCCACAGTCGATTCGTAATCAACGGGCGGCGTGGGGTTTCTGGAACAAGGAAGGTCGATAAATCGGTCATTTCAAGATCGATTGAGATATCCTTGTCGTTTGTTTTTATATTGAACAATATAGTAAACAAAGGCAGTATTACAACTCAACACTAACAATTAATGCGCATATAAATGTTCTATTGATAATGTTTAAAATTATTTTTATTGAATTCCATTAGAAGAGTTCTATCCCTCACATTATATTCGGTTATTTTAATTTTACTATTTGTTATTTTGTATTTATTTTATTAGTATAGATTTAATAGTAACAGTATAGATTCGACTGTAGTAAACAAAAGGCTTTTTTATTTTATTTATTCATTTTAAACTTTTTTTGTTATTTTGACATCTACAATACTCAATACAGATACCTCATTATGCCTATATATTAACACACGAAGAAAATGATAGCAGCAGTTACTATTCGACGAGTATTTACTATTAAAATTTAGACCATTGGATGACCACTAGTATGTATAAATAAATCTATGTACTTTACGAGTTCTCATTTTTTTTTAATTTTATAGGTTTTAACATTTGGTTACAATCTCGCTAGTTGATATGACGATGTGGCTTAAATTAATAACATTCAAAACTTAAAGGCTACCGAGTGAAGTTAACAGAAACATATCAATAGGTGCCCGAAGACAGACTTTAAATTTTAATTAATTTAGAGTTGTATCGAAACATATGGTCAATACAAAAATACCATTGATATATCTTATATATCAACTAGCGGGCCCGGGAGACGTTGTCCCGCCCTGATTATAAAAAACTGGACAAATTATATACCAAAACGTTCCTCATTAATTACTTTATCAAATGGTGAAAACCGCATGAAGATCCGTTCAGTAGTGTTTGAGTTTATCGCGAACAGACAGACAGACAGACGCTATAGGGGACTTTGTTTTATACTGTGTAATGATGAAAAAAAACATATCACCAATTATAGTTTCATAAGATGATTCCTTTAACCGATAGCTCCAGAACCCATCTGCAATATTGCAGGACCCACGTCAATTGACGCGGTGCTCGAACGTGCTTCCACTGAACCATAATAATATATAGCCCACACTAGCTGTTGCACGTGGCTTGGATGGCATCATTGTTGATCAAACCTTACCCTCGGGTATAATATATTTTGTTAATATATTATTGTTTTTTTTTGTTTTCGAATGAAAAAAACTGAACATTTGTTTTGCGACTTCGGTGGTACGTCTAGTTTTTCTCCTATAACGAACGAATAAAACTGAACATTTGTTTTGCGACTTCGGTGGTACGTCTAGTTTTTCTCCTATAACGAATGAATAAAACTGAACATTTGTTTTGCGACTTCGGTGGTACGTCTAGTTTTTCTCCTATAACGAATGAATAAAACTGAACATTTGTTTTGCGACTTCGGTGGTACGTCTAGTTTTTCTCCTATAACGAATGAATAAAACTGAACATTTGTTTTGCGACTTCGGTGGTACGTCTAGTTTTTCTCCTATAACGAATGAATAAAACTGAACATTTGTTTTGCGACTTCGGTGGTACGTCTAGTTTTTCTCCTATAACGAATGAATAAAACTGAACATTTGTTTTGCGACTTCGGTGGTACGTCTAGTTTTTCTCCTATAACGAATGAATAAAACTGAACATTTGTTTTGCGACTTCGGTGGTACGTCTAGTTTTTCTCCTATAACGAATGAATAAAACTGAACATTTGTTTTGCGACTTCGGTGGTACGTCTAGTTTTTCTCCTATAACGAATGAATAAAACTGAACATTTGTTTTGCGACTTCGGTGGTACGTCTAGTTTTTCTCCTATAACGAATGAATAAAACTGAACATTTGTTTTGCGACTTCGGTGGTACGTCTAGTTTTTCTCCTATAACGAATGAATAAAACTGAACATTTGTTTTGCGACTTCGGTGGTACGTCTAGTTTTTCTCCTATAACGAATGAATAAAACTGAACATTTGTTTTGCGACTTCGGTGGTACGTCTAGTTTTTCTCCTATAGCCTTAAATGGTGTATCCTTACCAACCTGCTCTAATTTTCGGTATCTCGGTTCATTGATACAAAGCGACGGTGGCTTGATAAGGACGTGAGGAATAGAATAAAAACGTGTAAGAGCGTAACATACAAATTCACAATCGGATTTATAATACTGGTTAGGATTAAGATACAATAAAATTTTAAGAATAAAAACACAACTCACCCTGTTTTTGCGAAATTTGTCCACATTTGAATCATCTTTCTCGAGACTGCCAGCTCTGTGGAACTTTCATCGAGCCGGTAATTTATTCTAGAAAAGTAAAAGAGATAGCCAATCTCGTCCCCGTGGCAGGCGCCAGAGTGCGTGATGCCCAGCATACGCTTGAAGAGTCCCAGTGCTCCGTCGAAAGCAAACCGATACATATACGTAGGACTCGTTCGATTTGAAGAGGCATACAGGCGTACCGTTTCTAAAGCCGGTCGTAAGAACATTACATCCGTGAATAACTGTCAAAAAGATAAATAGTTATAACCAATGATATTATAAGTAAAAAGGTGTAGATACATTACACATGATATTTGGACAAAACAAATGGAACGATAACGCACACATACGTAAAGTAATATTGTAACGCCACACTGTCTTAGATAAAATGTGGGTGAGATTTTACTTATAAGTAACTTATAACAAAATAGAAAAGAAAACTACATACAAATAATTTATACTTTATACATTTACGTGCTTTATAATAATAAATTAACTTACACCCGCGACTTCCTTGGTGTAAAAATGAATGTTTTATAGAAACGAGTTTTATCTGGCTGTCTTTTATTCTGCAATTCTAATTATGTTGATGGCTATAATCCTTTTATCGCATTTAAGATAACTCTGTTAAATTTTATAGTTATTAGATAATAGAAAGCGTAATGCGTAGTCTAGATAATAATCTGAAAATTCCTCTAACGGTCAGAAAAAGTCTCGGTAAAATTAGTGCAACCGTTTGAGAGATTGGTGCGGCCAAACAACACGTACTTCAACTTTGTTAAGGACATTTATGGATGAACCCACATTTGTAGATTTTATTTATAGTATTTGTAGATATTTTATCGCGACTTACTTTAAACTATATAAAATAAAGTAAGTCGCGATAAAATATCTACAAATACTATAAATAAAATCTACAAATGTGGGTTCATCCATAAATGTCCTTAACAAAGTTGAAGTACGTGTTGTTTGGCCGCACCAATCTCTCAAACGGTTGCACTAATTTTACCGAGACTTTTTCTGACCGTTAGAGGAATTTTCAGATTATTATCTAGACTACGCATTACGCTTTCTATTATCTAATAACTATAAAATTTAACAGAGTTATCTTAAATGCGATAAAAGGATTATAGCCATCAACATAATTAGAATTGCAGAATAAAAGACAGCCAGATAAAACTCGTTTCTATAAAACATTCATTTTTACACCAAGGAAGTCGCGGGTGTAAGTTAATTTATTATTATAAAGCACGTAAATGTATAAAGTATAAATTATTTGTATGTAGTTTTCTTTTCTATTCTGTTATAAGTTACTTATAAGTAAAATCTCACCTGATGATAAGCTACAGTGTGAGCGAAATTCCACGATAAAGTTAGGAAAGGGTCGGACCTCAACTATAATATCAAAATACGGCGATAGATCTTTGATGACTGTTATTATTTGGAGGTTCTAGTTAATCAGATGATAATTGCATAATACTTTATCACTAAGCTATAATTTTATCACAGCTTTCCTTTCAATAAGTTGTACTTTATCTGTCACACTAAATTTTATAGTCAATCATTTGCGGTTCAAGCTGTACGCGTATGGAACGCACTCCCTAATATCAATTAGTCAGGCAAGATATCTCCACCGGCATTACCTCTCGCTGTTGTAATATAACTGTTCTATTGCGTCATTTCTTTTTCACTGTTATCTATAGTTTTTGTAATTCTTTTCATCTTTTTTTTTTCGAACTGACTACGCTATTGACCAAGCAAGGTCTTAACAGCTTCACCGGACTACTAAGGCGAGCGCTTAAGGCACTCAGCCGATTTTATTTTGACAACTAGCTCAAGGGTGTACGGCACACCTCGGTTTTGGCTGTTGCCTGATACATGCAATTCGTGACCTATGTGAGCTAACCTAAGCATTCTTTTTATCTATTTATATTGCCACCTGGTATTTATGAAAATAAAATGTCTCCTTAGGTTTGCCTGGAAGAGATCGCTCTAAGCGATAAGGCCGCCTAACTGTACACATATTGTAAACTGATGTTTAATTTTGTATATTTTCAACGTCAATAAAGAGTTTTATTATTATTATTACTTTCATTCGTTCTTCGTAGCTAATTAATAAATCAAGTTTCTACATATTACTCGTATAATTTTTCAACCATAATATACGAAAGTGCACCACTTTATCTAATACATATTATGTATTGAACGTGTGTTATAAGAACTAAGATGTGGGACTTACATCAATTAGGCTGTCAATATTTCTAATATCTACAGGCCGCTGTTGGAAGTAGAATGCACGAATGGAGTCTATAATCTTCTGTGCCAATTGTTCATCCTGCAACAGTAACTCAGGCGGTACCACTCGCTTGAATTCTTGATCTAATTCGCTAAGGAGCTTCGGAGTACGTTGTAGACCTGACCGACAAAAAAAATATTGTTTTAATTACATATTTAGGTATCATTCTAGCTTCATCCCTGTGAATAGACAAAGTTAAATTGGTTCTAGAAGCCATTGCGTAAATATGAACAATGTTTTTGATAGTTCTATGGTAATACTAAATTATCGCAACATCTATACATAAATTAGTATTATAGTAGCAGTATTTAAATTAGAATCTGTACCGTGTTGGCCACTTAGTTATATGCATTCTATGTTACAACTTTTCCTCTACGACATACAGTTGGGTCGATATAATAAATCAAACGTTCAGAATTTAATGTTTACATTATGTTGAATGCCCAGAAATGATGACCTCGACTTGATCCACAAAAAGTCTATACATTCTCTAAATAAATAGGTGTAGATACCACAGTTCGGTATCTTTTTTCTGTCTTTGTCAAGAGATTTTTTTTGTTTAGTAGCTATTGACGAAATTTAGTAATATGATTATTTTTTTGAATAATTCATTCAAACCATCGAACAGTAAAAGTTTATTTATAAGTCGCTATCCATTATATTTCACATATTATCTACAAACTACGATTTTTGTACAGTACAAGAATATATATAATAATATCACGTGAAGAAATAAGTATATACCCCTTAACTACGATTTTTGTACAGTACAAGAATATATATAATAATATCACGTGAAGAAATATATAATAAGCTATCCATTATATTTCACATATTATCTACAAACTACGATTTTTGTACAGTACAAGAATATATATAATAATATCACGTGAAGAAATAAGTATATACCCCTTATTACTCCACGAGTCTCATCTAAATCACTTTGAAATTACCACGACTCTCTGCATGCATCTAAATCATGACTCACAAATCTTGGTAACTTTTATATCAAATTGCGATTACCCCTTTCTCCCTTTATATTGCTATTTACAAATGATCACTGTATGATGAAGCTAACAAAATTGAAAAATAAGCCTTAGTGTACGTCCAGAGTGGACGCTATAATCGAGCGTCGAGCGTAGCGTCGCGTCCGGCGTTAGTTTTAAACGTATGCATTAAATACGTGAGTGTCCTGAGTGGCGCGCGAGCGTCGCTCTTGGACGCTGAACGCCCCGCTGGACGCACCGCCGAACGCAGATGCACTCAGGCCGTACATGAGCCTGTATTACACGTATTAATGCATACGTTTGAAACGAACGCCGGTCGCGACGCTACGCTCGACGCTAGATTATAGCGTCCACTCTGGACGTACACTTACACTTATTATGGTCGAAATTTGACCACTCGACAAATAAAAGTAATTTGATAGAGATATAAGTATGAATAAACGTAATATCAGTCTAATCTACAGTCCTCGTTAATCTTTTTGCTCGCTCTGAATATAGCCATAAGTTCAGGCTAGTGCATAATATAATCAAGAGGTAATACAGAGAAGTTTACAAAACAGGATAAAATTATTATTATAGGGATATAAAATTTGCATTTATTTATCTTTAAGTTGTCTCGATGTTATGCATATAATATATGTAATACGTATGTATATCGAAATTTGTGTTCAACGCAGCTATATTCAGATTGATGAAAAAGTTTGGCGAGAAGCTAGGGCTAGAGGTCTATTGGAGAAAAAATAAATAGTGCGTGGAGTCCCTCCGCGCGGAAGAAGTGAAACTTCGTAATGTGGAAATGAAAATAGCAAGGGGTAGAAATTGTTTTTTAGTGAAAACATATTGTTTCTTTAAAACAAACTTAATAACATTGCTTACAATTCACAATTAATCGAATCTTTTAATTATCATTTTTGAATGGAGAAATATCCAAATCTATAACATTTACAATGGGATTATGATATCTAAAGTAATATACGAAATCTTTGATTATTTTTCTCGCTCTGTCTCTTTCTATCCCCCCTCCCCAGGAGCGTTGAACGTTTAACGCAACAGTGCTTTCATACCCCCTCCATGATAACGTTAACCGTTTAACTCAACCTTGTTGGAAGTCGCGTTAGAAGTTTCAATTCAAAAATTTGAAATTGAAATTTCTAATGTGATTCGATCAGAATCACAGCCATTTCTTTTTGTTTATAGATATTCTAGCAACGACCCTATTGGAAACGAAGGTACTAAAATTTAACAAAACATTTAACGTATCTAATGTCAACAAAAACGTCTATCGAGAAAGTGGCACGAAGTTGCCATAATTGTTATGTTGTTATGTAAATACCAAAGTAGTGAGTATGTAACAATAACAATTTACCGTGTTAGTATGACTCGGTCTAGTGAGAACAACTGTTGGAAAAGAACATTGTCGGTCAGTGACATAAGTCACCTTGCATAAGTGCACGCGATATTCATGACACACAATGTACTGTTTGTAAATATTCTTTTATAACCATAACATTGCTCATAGTATGTAAAACACATTTCATACATTTCAAGTGAAAAATCCGTCGCCAAGCATCTGTTGGTGTTATTTGGTTGCTGCACTTGAAAAGCTGTACCCTATAGGTTTAGCATGTTCACAATCGTTGACCATATCGTTATTCGTAAAATCAGACGAGATTGTGATTGTAAACGCTATAACCTATTAAAAAATATTCATAATGCACAAACATTTAATTGCTTAGTTACTCTGTGAAAAAGGCCTTATAAGTTCTGGCCAAAAATATGCTTTAAAATGTTCTATTATGTTCGAAAATTTTTTGTATGCATTTTTATGAGAATTTCTGTTTACATTTTGAATGTTTTCCGTTGAAACATTTCAAGTATATTTTTTTTAAGAAAAGAATTTTTAACTATAACGCTGTGTAGAAACTTATCAAAACTTAATGATTTCTGCAGTATTATAAAGCTCGTATGAATTCAATAAGAATAGTTAGCTGAGATGAAATGCCCACAAATATCTTCTTTTTTTTTAATTAATTTGTTACCAATATACTAGAAAACGATTCTATCAAAATTTTGGAGACTTTTACACTGTAAAAGATTACTCATATCATTTTTCAGAGGTTTATTTCACAATGTAGTATGTATATTTGTAATATAGGTACACAAAATTATTTAAGTTTACTCGTATGCCAATGTTTGTTTATGAATTTTAAATAATATTATAAATACGAATGTGAGTTTGTTTGTATATTTGTTTGTTACGCTTTAATTCCTCGACTACTCAACAGATCATGATGAAATTTTACGTACACGTTTTAAGGGGTACAAAAAAGACATAGGGTACTAGGGTGGACGTTACTTTACCGAAGCCGCTCGTATCGAAAGAGTCAAAATCGACTTGAAAATGCTCCGTAACCAAGCAAAAGAGGTATGCATACCACGGAAAAAATATAGTCTTTATTCCGAGATGCATATGAACAGTGTCGGTCGACGACAGTAAGACGTGATAACGACCAATCAGTTCTAAGCGGAAGGGCAAAGTAATGTCCACTCTGATAATTAATGAGGGATTTCCGCAAAGTAATATAGCATAAGGTACCTTACATATACATAAAATATTGTTCCCGAGGGGTACGTCAAATATTCCTTAACACGAGGGAAGCCGAGAGTAAAAGCTAATCTGTACATATAATAAAAATGAAGTGTCTGTATGTAGTCCAGGGAAGCTGTTAAGACCTTGCTAGGTCAACAGCGTAGTCAGTTCGAGAAAAAAAAAGTGTCTGTATGTAATATCAAAATTTTTTTTTCTTACTGATTGTGTATGAAAGGATACACGCCACTGATAACAAAAATGCAAATTTTAAACTCTTTGTCGGTCTGTCTGTTTGTCCCGGGTAATCTCCGAACAGTGGGTTACTTAAGCTACTCTAAATTAGACTAGCTATTAATCGTGCCTTCGCCCGCAGTGCTATCTTCAAACGATTGGACCGACTTTCACGGGACTTTCACCAGTACATAGAAGGCATTATAAAAAATAATTTAGTCTATTTTAATTTAGACTAGCTGTAAACCGTGCCCTTGCTCGCAGTACTATCTCCAAAATGGTTGGACCGATTTTCACGGGACTTTCATTGGCAGATTTTGGATGGCTGACTATTGGAAGTAATTTAGGTTATTCTATTTAAGACTAGCTGCGACTTCGTCTGCGTGAAATTTTACAAAAATATGTTGTTCACTGTAAACATGTACGTAAGATGTGCGTTGTACTGAACTCCAAGAATAAATATAATTGAAATTCATATATCTGTATCTATGTATGCAATTTGAATATATTGTCTTTTTGGTCATTTTGGGCCATCCTTGAGCTAGTTGTCAAATAAAATCGGTTGAGGGCCTTAAACGCTCGCCTTAGTAGTCCGCTTGCTAGGTAAATAGTGTAGTCAGTTCGAAAAAAAAAGTGACAATATGGCCATATTATATCATTAGTTCCTTAACAGTGTTAGTAAGCACTGAGGTAGGTTTCAAATATGTTGCTGATGATAAACCTCATTCGGTACACTGTTAGTATTTATATATCTAATGTATACGTTACATGTTACTGTAAGTGGTGTGCGTGTCGTACTTACAATTGTTCTTAAAGACCATAGATGTTCTCACAATTTTATATTTCTTTAATCCATTTTTAAATACGCATGCGGAACCGCGTCTACAGCTAGTTCATAAATAAAAAACGAAATTTACCTTGTTTTCTTTATCGTGTACTGTGATCTTTACATTTACGGTTATTATGGTTTACGCAATAACAATAACGTAGATATAAAACGCTAGAATGGAGTTTTTGGCGGGATCTTAGACTCATGTGTGGTGGCTATTATTTTTTAATACTTGCGTTATTTGACCCTATATTATGTAACATTACTGACATTTTGCGTAATAAACTTTGGTATGTTTACACACAGGTAAAGGGATTAAAAATTATAACACGGCACATGAATGTCACAAAATGTAAATATCACATAGAAATTTCTAACAAGTGGGCCTCCGTATTTTTAGGACGTTGAAATCGCCACACTATATCTTTAAAATTCAATAGTGATGTTTCGAATGTAGGAAAAGAAACGAAGAAGGTGCTGTAATTGTTTTTAAGAGTTTACTGTAATCCGGTGAAGCTTTTAAGACCTTGGTAGGCAGTCCAATATAGTAATCTCGAAAAAAAAAAACAGTTTACTATAATACCATGAAACTACAAATAATGTAGATGTGTTATTTTTATAAATTAATATTTATGTGTAAAATACAAGCAGATTTTATAATATATATTATATTTCAACTTATAGATTAAAGGAATACTGTCGTTTTAACCTCGATTCCGAGTTATGAATATCGATATATCATTATGTAAAATGCAACCAATATTTATAAATTGGCAGAGACAAAACAGTTAAGTATATCTTCTTTGTTCGCACCCAATTGTCTTTATTTCGTTTTTGTTTAATAGCTACTGAGGAGATTATCAAGATATAAGTTGGTTATCGAGAAAAATAAATAGTAATCGTTTATTTTTCTTTAATATTGTATTCGTCATATTTCACTTTCCTCATGTTTATTAATCTAAAGTATTTCTATGCTTTTTTTTTCAAAAAACTTGACGTTTTTAATCTTCAAATAAAAAAAGTCGATACAGTCACAAGGACTGCAGACAGAAGTGAAAACCCAAAACAATGGAATTTAAACTGTGTTCTCTTTTAAATTCTTAAATTAATTATACCTAGTGTGAATTATTTAAATTGAAATTATTAATATTACTCTCTCTTTCACATCTATTGGCACTCAGAATAATAATTATATACTTTTTAATTTATTAATTTATCAAACATATGATGGGCTCCACATTCTCGATACAAAATATCAATATTAGATTTTTTTTTTATGTCATAGGTGGCAAACGAACAGGTGGGTCACCTGATGTTAAGTGATCATCCCCGTCCATGGACACTAACAACACCAGGGGAGTCGCAAGTGCGTTGTCACCCTTAGGGGGAAGGGTTAGGGGAGGGAGAGGGAGGGGAGGTGGGCCTCCGGCGCTCTCACTGACCGAACGAAACGCAACAATGCAAGCACTGTTACTTTACGTCGGTTTTCTGTGAGAGGGTGGTATAACCCCGGGCGAGCCGACCCATTCATGCTGAAACCAGTAATAGTTTCAACGTGACTCTACCACCATGTACACAGGCATTTATTTATATTATGCGTCACTAGTATGAGGAAAGCTACGCAAGCGCAATACGGTCGGTCATGCTTATTAGCATGCTATACCGCGAAATTATCAATTTATCTCCTGCCAAAAAATGTAGTTAGAAGTTAAAAAAGGTTTCCAATTTAAAACGAGAATTATGCTTCAATTTCAACCACCGGTCTAACACTAGTCTTACTAAATGACAGAGTTTTTCCGTTTATAATTGTTTAGTTAAAGTATTATTAGTCATTAACATTTATGTCGTTGAAATTTCTATTCCGCGAATATAATTATTGCAAAATACTAAATAGTGACATTATGAGAGTTCCGGGATTTGTTTGTTGAAACTTGTGTGTCGTTTTTATTTATTCTTTTGGCGTATAATGAAGTAATCGAAACTAAAACCTCGCCATTGCGACAAACCGGAGTTTTTAGTGTCAATGTATACTTCCAATGTTGACGCGAAATAATTTCTCGAGAGCGTGGGTATAATCTCTTTAGTAACAAAACAAATACGTTAAATTTTATGCTCACTTTTATTTTTGATTTTATTTCAATTTTACATTTACTGTATTACAATATTTGATTGATGTTGATCATTAATTTTGAAAAAAGTTTTTTTGTATTAATAGGCTGCAACTATTATTTATATATTTATACTTAATATTATAAAGCTAAAGAGTTTGTTTGCTTGAACGCGCTTATCTCAGGAACTACTGGTCCGATTCGAAAAATACTTTCAGTGTTAGATAGCTCATTTATCAAGGAAGGCGCTAAGTCTGTAAGTACGGTCTGAGGGCATCTGCGTTCGGTGGTGCGTCCAGCGGGGCATCAAGCGTCCAAGAGCGACGATCGCGCGCCACTCAGGAAACTCACGTATTAATGCATACGTTTGAAACGAATGCTTGGCGCGACGCTATACTCGACGTTAGATTATAGCGTCCACTCTGGACGTACACTAAGACCAGTAGGACCGGAGCACTAATGAAGAATGTTTCAAAATCGAGGTTAACGTTTGTATTATTTAAAAATATTTTCATCTTCTACGTAAGTCGCGAGTTAAAGTTGGCGTTGGCCTAAAGTAAATATACTATTCCACGCGAACGAAGTCACGGGCAGAAGTATATCTATACAGAATGACTTGTTAAACAGCAGCAATATTTTCAGGGCTTACTGAATAGTCGTTTCTGGTTCTAAATCAATAAAAAAATAGATGCTTAATATTTGTTATAGTTATCTAGAGAAAAACAAAACTGATATACACTAAACATCAGGTGATTTAAGCAAAAACGAACTGCTGTAATAATAAGAAAAGCAATGAATAACACCGTGCCACGCAACCTCGCCCTCGTCCCGCACTTCGACCCGCGCCCCGTTTCTCTTTGTTCGACCGTGCTGTATTCCAAGGATAAGCATTTACGTAATAACATAGAATCTAGTTCACCTTACTTTTAAAAGTTTTAGAACTAACTTCAACTAAGGTTCTCTTTGTTGTTTACTAGTATTTGTTTTGATATTATTATTTTATATGTTAAATGTGACCATGAACTACCATAGGATTGAAGGGTGTTAAACTTTAAACAGTCACTTGGTATATAAAATGATAGAGGTCTGCCGTTGTGCACGCATGACCTAAAACAGCTAAGTAGATTTAGATCAATCTTTTTTTGATTTTACTTCTTAGGTACTTATTTAAAAAATATCTTCATCGTTTTTTTTAATATAAAGATAGTAAAGTTTTAAGAAACTATATTTTTATAAGCACTTCACATGTTCAGTGATGTGTGTTTTTGCCGCGGAGAAGTGGGGCAAGCAGTGTGATGATTAAGTTTTTTTCCTCTGTACGTAAAATATATTGTTAAGATAATAAACGAGTTAGACTAAGTAGGGCGAGTATCAATACTAGCTGAAATATACACTAGTATTTAAAATTGGACGTTGTTGTTTATGTAGTAATATTTTTTTTTACTTTTTATTGATCACCGTGAGAATTACACAACACACTAATACCCCAGTATTTTTTTATGAACAATTTTATATGTTATTCATTTTAATTTCATTCGCCACTAGATGGCACTATATCGGTTTAACTTCTATTGTTTTCCATATTTTTTTCGAACTGACTACGCTATTGCCCTAGCAAGGTCTTAACAACTTCACCGGACTACGCATTTTTTTCCATCGATTAGCACGACTAGTACGTCGATTATTACGTAAAAAATAGTATTTGCCCTCATATATAAGTTTTTAAATATAAGAAATCTCTTTGTCCAAACTAATTGTACAAAACATAACAGAATGTTTTTCTTTCAAAGTTGAGCATTTGTTCATTATATTTTAAGCACGCATGAAAGTAAAAAATCAGTTTATGTACATGTAAAAAGTTACGTAACTTATTTTGTTTATCATTCAAACGAGTGTTATTGGAGTTGCATAAGTTTTGTATAAGATATACGAAGAAATATCTATTAGACCATTTATCGAATATCTGTTATTGCGTAAATCTTATGACTCAGCGTGAAACTGATACCATGGCTGAGGCCGTGCCTATATCCTAGAATTGTTTCATATAGCCGAATTACCTAATAAACTAGAAAACATCGAATGGTCTGTTCAATATCTTTCATCACACTATAGTCTTCACTGGCGAATTTCTTTATTAGTTTAATATACTGTAGTCGTTTTTGCTATATTTAGATTTGTTTTATATCAGTAATTGACAATGAAATATGCATTATTATTGTAATTTTTCATTAACTTATCATACATATATCATACATATATCATACAAAACGTTATTTTGCCTCACTTTCGTTCTGTTGTGGAATATATCTAATTTTCGGAAGCCGATATATTATTTTTTGCTAACTGTCCGTTCCGATTTCACTGACCAAACCTTCCTTTTATAGTACGACAATGGGATAATGAAGTAAAGCGACAACTAAACTACCGAACGCCAATCTATCAATTCTGACAATATTTTTTATGGTCTTCCTACTGTCTACTCTCTTACCCACTGGCTGACTTTTTTATACGGAGATTCTAAGCCCAACATCTTTCGTACAATATTGCAAATATTTTCTTTGATACAAGCTTTGTCCTGATAATTATTAACAGAACAAAAAAGAAGCCCTATGACTCTGCCATTCGGCAATTGATTTTCGGCATTTAAACTTTTTATGTATTGGGTAACAAATACCGGTCAAGATTGTATGCTAAACCAGATACACATACGCATACAATTGTCGGACATAATACCGAAGTATGAAACAATTATTCATAAAATAGTAAAACAATTTCATTCGTTAAACTAAGAATAATGTGTATCAGTTATACTACACATTTCATAAAAAAAAATGTTTTTATACTATAAGTTTCAGAATTGATATTATCAATCATTTGATATGAAGTTCTATAAATAAAGGTATTTTGTCGGTGTTCCGTTATCTTTAAAGTTTAGGAACCCCTGTACTATAGTATTACAGTACAGTACTCCTTATTTCTTATGTATGATGACATATACGTAATATGTAATTTAATATGATATTTTAAAGCTTTGCACTGCTTTATTATGTTATAAGGGGTCACAGCTGCTGTGTCCTTATTGTACAGATAATAATTTCCGGAGCAAAACGGGAAAGTATATTTAAAAACGCTTATTATCATTATTATTGAAATATTTATTTACTTTGTTATAATGTTACGCATGTAGTATTGAAATTAGAACGTTGTTTAGCAAATAATAGGACACGGATATCTAAATGTAATAGAGTAGTAAATGATACTGGAAATTCGGGATCAATTTGTGTGCATATTTACGTATGCACGTGATTTTTTTTTATTTACGGTGGGAAATCCTTTATGGATACGCCACCCTCTCGGGAGAGAGAGTGGGTTATATCCGACTCACACGGACTAAAACCCCACGGTGTACCGTCCGCCGCATGGTAGGGGCGGCCAGGGATCGAACCTGCTGTCTACCTGAGAAACCGCACCTGCGGCAGCCTGGCGAGTGAACGCCAGGCTTCGTCCTACTATAGAGAGACCACTGGGTACACAACCAGTCGTCTCCCCTCATCGGCCTCACCTGTGCAATGAGGAGATGGGTTCCCCGACCCATCTCCTCAGGTTCGGCTCGGTTATGGGAGAGGGCGAGCGTTCCGCCTCCCCCTCCTTCCTGCTCTCCTTTGGTGGAGAGGGCCACTTCGCGGATCTCCCTCGTGGGCCCTCTCCGCCACCTCCTTCAGCAAGATGACTTCCTCGCAAAAGGAGGCCACAGCAGCCCACCCGTCCTCGCTGCCAAGCATGGCCGTAACCACGCCCGGCAGCGAGAGATCGTCCCCTACCGCCGCAGCCAGGGCGCGGCGCTGATCGTCCCACGCCGCACACTCAGAGAGAGTGTGTTGCGCGGTGTCTGTCTCAGCGCCGCACTCGTGACATGCGGCGGTGGGCTCCCTGCACGCTATCCGGTGCAGGAACCAGCCGAAGTATCCGTGCCCGGTCAGCAGCTGCACCAGACGGTACGTCGGTCCTACCGCCGCCTTCTGGCGGCGGCGGTAGGACCGGACTTATCGCTGCCGAGCGTGGTTTCGGCCATGCTCGGCAGCGAACAGGCGTGGCGAGCGATGGCCTCCTTCTGCGAGGAGGTCATCTCGCAGAAGGAGGAGGCGGAGAGGGCCCGCGAGGCAGACCCTCAAAGTGGCCGTCTCCGCCAAAGGAGGACAGGCAGGAGGAGAAGGCGCTTCGCCCAACTCCTCCTGCCACCGTAGCCGGACCTGAGGGGATGGGCCGGGGGGCCCATCTCCTCATTGCACGGGTTCGGCGGACGAGGGGGGGCAGCTGGTGTGTACCCGGTCTGTCCCTCTATAGGTAGGAGCCCGGCGGTCACCTTCCGCCGGGCGGACCGTGGGGGCGGCTCTACAAGGTTGATTAGCTTGTTCGATCCCTTGCCGCCCCCACAAAACGGTCTGTCTGTACACCGTGGGGTTTTAGTCCGTGCGACTCGGACATAACCCACCCTCTCCCCCGGGAGGGTGGCGTATCCATAAGGGATTTCCCCACGTTAAAAAAAAAAAAAAAAGGGAGCCCCAGTCCCTATTCACCCACTCTGGCAGAGTCGGACGGACGGTGTCGATGGTATATCTTCCGTAACGCTCGTCGGCCAGGTCTCGCCCCCACCTCTTTAATTGCTCGCTGCGGGCCCTCGCCCGCAACGCAGCAATCTCCCTGGGAGCCGGAGGTTACCCTCACGTATACACGTGATGTTTTTTGTTCTGTTGTTTGAGGACTCGCAATGCGTCAAACGATGACTAATCATGGCCACTCATGGGTACGGTAGGCTCTGTTATGTTTGTACTACAGATTTCATTATCAACTAATACATATTGTAGTTAATACATATTAACTATATTACATTTCACTATCATATATTCACCTAATGTTATGAACTATGAAAAAGGAAATAATTTAAAAGATGCAAACAAACTAAAAACAGTGTATTATTTATTGCATACAACAATTGTATCCATGCTCTTTTTATAAAAAATACTGAAATTTATTATAGTATCATTATAATATTATATTACCATTATAATCGTAATAGTATTAAGCTCCAGGTTTGATATCAATAATTATTTAAAAAATTATTTAAAAAATTATTTAAAATGTACGTTCGAAACCTTACGAACGAACCGGAGCTTGCGGTGTAGAAAAATATCGTGATAAACTATAACAGAGTGGATCAATGTAAACGACGGTGATGTCTGGAATTAACTCATCTCTGTGCGACCATTAAAAAAAATTGTGACATGTATCTAAAATATACTAAATATTATATACGAGTATATTTGTTAAAAAGATAAACCAGATCGAGTTTCATGCCGGTTCTTCTCGATGGCTCGACTGGGTTGTATGTCCGAACCGGTGGTAGTTTTGACCTTCATAAGTGCCTGCTTAGGGCCTAAATTTAATAAAGTGTTTTTTATTTTGAACACGTTGGTAGAGCTTTTTCTAAGCCCGAATAGCTAGCTACCACCCTCAAATTGGAAATCTGTCGCCAAGCAGCTATAAGTGTATTCCGGCAGCTTTACTTGAGAGCCAGTTCCTCTCAAGGTTTGTCGTGTATCTTAGACCATATAGTCATTTGACATCAAAGGAGCTAGTGGTCAAACATCAAAACCTATAATATATATTCAAGAATATATATAAACCATGGAACATACTGCCTGCTCAATATTTAATGAACTATTTTTATAGCCAGTATTGTCAATATAATACAGAAATAATTTAAGTTTTTTTTTAATACCAGTGGTGGCAATCGAACATGCGGGTCATCTGATGCTAAGTGATCACCGCCGCCCATGAACACCTGCGACACGAGGAGTGTCACAGATGCGTTGCCAGCCCTTGAGATAGGAGTAGGCTCGTTTCTTGAATGATGGTAAATTGTAATGGTACGGAAACGCTGCCGCTGGGAGTTCATTCCAGAGGACTGACGTACGCGGAAAAAATGAACGTGAAAATCGCACAGTGGATGACTTCCAACCATCAAGATGACACTGGTGGTGTTTCAGTCCGTGACGAGTTGTTCTATAACAGAATTCAGCAGCAGGTATCAGTCCGAACAGCTCTTCAGAGCACTCTCCATGGTAGATCTTGTACAAGACGCAAAGCGACCCAACATCCCTACGAAGCGCCAAAGTGTCGAGCCTTAAGGAGAGCACCTGGTCACCGATGATTCGAGCCGTTCGATGTTGGATAACGTATATATAAGGCAATAAGGATGTACGCATACCTAATTAATATTAGGTAATATTGTTAATATTAGATCACTCCCTACTTTAGCCTCAAATATATTACAACTCGTAAAATTAGAAATAATTAATTTTAAACAATTATATAAGTTAAATAGACTTACGGCGAAATAAAATAATTCCTTCCTGTGCATTATATCCGGTTAAAAATGGTACATCTGCACCTGGTAAACTCTCGTTTGGGTGGCGGGTGAGGAAGGCATCTGGTATATCGGGCTCCAGTGCGGGTAAGAATGGTAACGCGACTGTACTCTGTAAATCTGCCGACTTGCCCGGAGCTCCGGCAAGTCGAACACCTGCCTTCACCAGCAGCTCACTAGGAGTTGCGCGAAGGTACCCTGCAAAGTTGAATGAACTTTTATACATTTAATTATTGCAATACCAATTTACCAGCGACCAGCCTCGTCTTTACACAGATGTAGTGTATTAATGTGGTGTTATAAATGTTCAAACGACTTAGATACATCTTTGGGACTTTGCTGTTTACAGTTCAAAATGGAAGAAGCTACGTAAATCTTGTCAAATAAACAATTTGTTTTATGTTACCTATATAGCTTATATTATAGAAAATTTCTAACGTGCTTATGTTTGTATCTATTTTTCCTTTTCAACTTCATTAAAAACTAATTGTATCACCCGAGTACTCTTCAGTGAGTGATCGGCAACCTTTTTGTGTGACGAAAAGTGATGGGAGTAAACACTGTGTCGTCTGATCACCGAAGTTAAGTTACGCCGGGCGGGGCCATTACTTAGATGGGAGACCGCCTGTATTTTTAAAATTAGAACATTTCCCTTTAATACAAAAGTTTCACTTCTATCATGTGTCTTAAAGAGACAACCTGTTTTTATACTTAAAAATGTTTATTCGGTATAAATAAAGAATAGTTGCTAATGCGACAAGAATCTTAACATTTATTGTTGTCGTACAGTGACAAGAACGTGTACAACACGCATGATGGCGCCGACTGTAGATATCATATATCGTCCTTGGATTGTACTTAACTATCGGGTGCACCGTAATCTCTTGGCTGATTAAAAACACAGATTTTTGCGTTTGTGTTATTATACAAAATAATATCTATTTACATTTTATTGTTTAAATAATTATGCATTCTCGTGTGCACAAATAAGTGTGATGTGTAGCTATAAGATAATATGAACATGTTGTAATGAGCCTATGAAACTACGTAATCTTAAAATGTAGTTATTTTACCTAATAGTTCTGCAGTGCTGTTAGTGTCAATGCCGAGTTCCCTGCCAAGTTCAAATGCTTTTTCACGCGGTTCTTTTGCCAGCGCCCAAGGTGACAGAGCGACACCACTTTGAGATATTGCTCCGTGGAACAGTCCCTGTGGATTGTAGTTAACTATACTATTTGTCAGATGTGTAGTTTTTTATTTTATGTCATTGGTGGCAAACGAACATGTTGGTCACCTGATGTTAAGTGATCACCACCGTCCATGGACACTAACAACACCAGAGGAGTTGCAAGTGCGTTGCCACCACTTGGGGGAAGGGTTAAGGGAGGGAGAGGGAGAGGAGAGAGGAGAGGGGAGGGGAGGTGGGCCACCGGCGCTCTCACTGACCGAACGAAACGCAACAATGCAAGCACTGTAACTTCACGTCGGTTTTCTATGAGAGGGTGGTACTACCCCGGGCGAGCCGACCCATTCATGCTGAAACCAGTAATAGTTTCAACGTGGCTCTACCACCATTAAAAAAAATAGTGTTTATACAATATATTTAATACATTAAAAAAATAGGAGAACTTTAAAAATATCTACATGGGACAAACATTATATTTAGGTTCCATGTCAAAAGAAACAACTGAAATCTGTATAAGTCTAAGGTCTCGTCATACGGTTGATCGTTATTTAGTTGAGATCAAATTGAAACACGATAATTAAGAATACATAATACACCTAGACGAAATTGTAATTAAAAACCCGAAGCGATTTCAAGGTATTATTATTTTAAATATATTTTTAATTGTGGTTCTCAGATCAGCTTGTAAGAGACCCGATGTAGGTACATAAGACTCTTCCCGAAAGAAGAAAGTATGGGCCTAATCCGGACGACAGTCCACGATGGCTTCAAATTCCACATCCACTGTTCAATAAATTCTCATATACGTTGGTACTGCAAAAACATTTCTCAGGTTCAGGGTTCCTCACGATGTTTTCCTTCACCGCTAGACAGTAATGTTAGACAGTTACGTATTAACTGAAAATAGTAAATGTAAGTTTAAATATATAAAATAAAGTCACGTACCTGTGAAGCTGGTGAAATCATGTGAAGATGGACGGAAACAGCTCCAGCTGACTCTCCGAAGATAGTCACTCTGGTGGGATCGCCACCGAAAGCTTCGATGTTGTCACGCACCCACTTTAAAGCCATAACTTGATCCTTGGAATAACATAATAAGCATTTCATCGCGAATATTTTTCTATTGTAGAAGATCAATCCTTTTAATTATATTAAAGTTTTTATTTTTTTTTAAATTAGTTTTAGTTTTAATTTAGTTTAATTTTTTAAACGGACATGTGGGTCACCTGATGTTAAGTGATCACCAGCGTCCATAGACACTTGCAACGCTAGGGGAGTCGCAAGTGCGTTGCCAACCTGTGTTAGGCGAGGGAGGAAGGGAAGGGGGAAAGGATAGGCGGAAGGGGAAGGGAGTTGGGCCTCCGGCGCTCTCACTGACCGAACGAAACGCAACAATGCAAGCACTGTTACTTCACGTCTGTTTTCTGTGAGAGGGTGGTACTACCCCGAGCGAGCCCACCTATTCATTCTGAAACCAGTAATAGCTTCGGCGTCACTCTTCCACCCATTCTTTCATTGATGACCTATGTAACTTTACAAACGATTTAGCGCTACAGTTTACATACCTAACTAGTGTACTTACTTTTAAACCCATATTTCCAGATACTTCTTCATTTTCAAGACTCAAAAAACCAAGTGCTCCTAATCTATAGTTGAGAGTAACGAGCACAACTCCTGCACCGACCAAATGGTCTGGTCCGTACAGGAATGCGTTACCCGAACCCACTGCAAAAGCACCGCCGTGTATCCAAACCATCACGGCAAGTTTTGGATTATACCTGACAAAACAAATAGGTAACGGTTTTGATTCAATAACCAATAACAATCCTGTACAACATCAAATACACCCGTATTATACAATCAACATTAGGGCAACATCATAAATCAATCCTTACTAATCCTTATCTGTACAAATATTATAAATGCGAATGCGTTTGTTTCATCGCGAAATTATGCATACAATTTATCAAAGATACAGAAAATAATACATTCCTACATTCGGAAAATAATACTATTCCCAAGAGATAGGTGAAATCTACACTACATTACTATTATTTAATTTATGCTACAGACAACGAGGGTCCATTACATAAATACAAACCATATTCTAAAACATGACTACGTACTTTGTTAAAATAAGAAATTAAATGTAATTGAAGTATGATTTAATCGAGGTTGTAATAAAAATAAACTGCCACATTTTGTGTCATATGATTATAGAACCACCGCTATCCAGTCTTCAAAAAGGAATTTCGTACCGTGTTTTCATCATCTTGTTGGGATTGTTGTAAAGTCTACCGATGATAGATGCTGCTCTATTTTGCATGATTGTATAAAATTATCAGTCGGAATATATGGAAATTTCGCAAAAGCGTTACAGAATCGCGGCAGTCCCAAAAACAAACACGAGCAAAGCAATTCACACGCTTGTATTGATTTCTATGATCGATGGACAGAATATGTGAATAAATTAAAATATGATACCAGATATAAGATTAAAGAAAAATAGAAAGGCTATTGCTAATACTGGCAACAGGAATTAACAAATAGATCATTTATATATTTACCCCGAGAGCTTATCTGGCAATGCGGGAGTATAGACGTTGAGAAATAAACAGTCCTCGTCTCCTTTGTAAGTATCAAATAGCATAAACCGATGTGGGCACACTGCACCTTCCTCCAACGCGTCTCGTACACCCGACCACGACTCTAGGGGAAGTGGTGGTCGGAACCGGAGAGGTCCACGGGGTGGTTGTGCATATCTAAAATTGTATAGTAAATATTATACCATCAATAGAAAAATATAATCAATAGAAAAAATATACAAGGCAAATGTGTATATATAAAACTTGCATATTAGTAAAAAATATTATGCAAAAAAATTACATTCACATATAAGCTTTACAATTTAGAAATACAAGCAAATTAGTCCTAAATAGACCAAGTACAACTCGATTTGGCATACAAAACATAAAATTCGAGGGAGCTAAACTATTCAACGAATTATAAAACTAAATACGGGAAATTGATTCCTTAAATATATTTAAAATAAAGCTACAGTTATTTCTAAAAAATATTTTTTTTTATGTATATTTGTTATACTATTTTTTATCTGTATTTTACTCTATTCATAGCGTGACATGTTTTTGTCTTCTCTTTCGTCTGTATTTTACCATAAGAAATATCTTATAACAATTTTGTATCTTTTTCTAACACTGGATGATTAGCTTAACGGTTATTAATGTTTTGAAAGTATCAATAAGTGAACTATGTTCTTTGAGAAATAAATTCTTTAAACCGAATATTTACATTATCTGGGTATTTTTCTTTCGTAATAATAGATTTAGTAAATACTATGATACGTATACATACGTATGATATACAAAATGTATGTACATAACATAAAAAAAAAACAATTAACATTATCTGTTTGAAATATTATATTAGAATGTATTCTTATGGTCGGGTACGTAAAATATCTTATTACTTTTGCAATGTAGATATTGAAATTACGTTATTTTATTTGCATTGTACTTTCAATTCCGAGGGCCAATCGTGTATCTTTCTGTACAAATTTATTGTGTCTGTGCATTAGGTGTGATATGAATGTTGTGTTTCTTTCGACCTGATTAATCGCTGTTGGTCTGGCGGGCTTTTAAAGTGTCACCAGGATTTTCGGGCGAGCGTTTAAGACAGTCAACCGTATGGGGAAGAGCTCAAGGGCGCATTAGCGTACCTCGGATTGAGCCTTGCCTTGCATGCACTATCGCACATCGAATATTCAAGTAAGCTAAGTTAACTATACGTGTATACGATAATGAGACACATGTGTACATGTACTTTCAAGTGTACCTTACTACACGTATACGCGTACATATATTTTGAGTCTGATAATTTTGGCTAAGTCAAGTTCAAGTATTACGTAAGAACTAAAGAGCGGGAAGTATTTGAGTTCCTTATTTTTGATCATATAATGGATAGGGGAGATCTGGATATATCTAAGACGGATATATCTAATATCTAAAACGGTCTTATTTACTCGGCTACTATCGCCCTAGTAGCGAACTAATATGAGTTAATTCCTCTATCTTTATATATTTCTTCTGTACGTGTGTATGTCACTGAACTCCTCCTAAATGGCTGGACCGATTTTTATGAACTTTTTTATACCCGTTCCAGTGAATCCGAGAATGGTTTTGATTCACAATTGGACCCGGTAGTTGGCGCGGCAATTGACTTTTAGGATTTTTTTATCAAGGCAGGACAACGTCCGCTTAGTCCGCTAGTAGTCTATAAATTCCTTATTTCTAAACTTATTAATTACTGCCCATGAATCAATAAGGAAACCAGAGCAAAAAGATTTATAAATGTTTATATAAGGATGGGAGGGGTATAAGAGCATGGCCTACTTTTTCTGAAAGGAAAAGGATGCGCTCAAAAATTAAAAAAAATCAGCTTGCGTAATTTATGAACTTTTTGTAAGTGGAAATAAAGTAAAAAGTAAAAGCCATTCTAAAACCTGTGTGTGTGTGTGTGGCTGAATACCTTGTGTTCATACCTTATTCCTTTAAAACTATAATAAGGTGTCTGGTTGTTTGTCCTTGTAACCAGTTTGCGACCGCGCAGTGAGCCCAATTGCGTTGCAACGATGGGCCCGCCTCCGACACGCATTCTGTCGACGAGTGCATGCACAAGTCGCGCTGCCCGAGCTGGCACCGTTTGCAGTCGACGCAGCGCATGCTTTAGACCAACTGACTCGCTCACAGTGCTTGATAGTCGGCGCCATGCTCCCGTTACCTGAAGATAATAAAGCATAAAGTTTATAGCATATTTAATAAGCGGTCAGTAAGTAGTGGTACCCTAAGAACTATTTTAATTTAGAAAAAAGTATGTGTGTACATAAGTAGAAGTTAGAAGTTAGAAGACGTTAGAAGTTATACTTCTTTGGCGTAACAAGATAAAAAAAATGTTTTCAAAAATTGTGTTCGCGGTAAACTCAAAAACTACTGAACGAATTTTAATGCGGTTGTCACCAGTAGACAAAGAGGAAGATTTAGGGTATATCATTTGTCAAGGTTTTTTTTTTATTATCAGGGCGCGACAACGTCTGTCGTGCCCGCTAGTTTTAAATAAGACCTAATACGGACTATCCGTATATAATAGTAAAAATATTCAAATAAGATCTTTATTAATTTAAAGTAATTATTGCAACTTTTATAAACTACATATTTGTATAATTCTACTTGTAATAAAAAAAATCGCCTGCGATAATAATATATTTGAAGCTATATTAATATATTATTAGGTAGCGCAAATATCAATATTTTTATTTAATATGGTTATTTTAATAATTAAGTTATTTTTCGCTTTTTAGTGCCTTATTGGTTTTGCACATCGAAGGCGGTTTATTTATTTTTTTGTAATTTTTTTTTATTTTTCCATTTTTAGTGTGCATAAATATCTAATTGGTATAATAAATCGGTTCCAATTTCACGAAAATACGTAGAGACGAAGTATGTGAAAATCAAATAAACGATTTTTCGCCCCCCTTAGTGGTTGAATGTTTTATTCAAATTTATATGGGACCACCTCTGAATTTAGCCAATTCAAATAAAAAAAAGAATCATTAAAATCGGTACATAATTGACGGAGATATCGATTAACATACATAAAAAAAACGTACAACCGAACGTAGTAACCTCCTCCTTTTTCGAAGTCGGCTAAAAA
Source organism: Antheraea pernyi (assembly GCA_015888305.1). Lineage (NCBI taxonomy): Eukaryota > Metazoa > Arthropoda > Insecta > Lepidoptera > Saturniidae > Antheraea > Antheraea pernyi. Next base: position 993,373 of record MU158763.1, on the reverse strand, counting down.
CACAAATAAGCAAAAAAAAAACAAAATAACCTGTCTAACGGAACAAGAACGGAAAACGACGGCTTTATTTATTTCGTATGTGTAAATTTTTTTATTTACAATATGATATTATCAGTAGATAGCGTTTTCCTCGAATTAAATTCAGCGAATTTAATCTATTTGTAATGGAAAGTACCAATGCCGATTGCTAAACTGTCAATGTTTACTGTTATGCGGCGTGGATGGTTACTCAAATGCAAGGCCATATACCATCTCAAGTAATACTGCATTGTTATACAAATCTATTGTGGAACTACATACTATACATATATAGTTACCACATTATTCTTACCACTACTATAACTATGATTTTAAATTGGAAATAATTCTTTTTTTTCGATCTGACTACGCTATTGGCCTGACGGGTCTTCACAGCCCTGCCGGAGTAAAAGTAGTTTTTATAATTATCTTTATATAGTAATATAAGTATATTAGGATATATCTCTATTATGTTCAGTTTGTGGTCTGAAAAGCTTCCTTTGGGTGTTAAAAAATTTGATCATTTGGAAATATTTTTTATTTTCGATAATTAAATTCGGTATAATATAATCGTTTTGTATATCAATGATTTTAAAGGCAAAGCCTCTAAAAAAAGTATAAAGATTTTATGACTTTGAAAAGTATAAAAAACGAGGTAACTTAAGGTACTTTGAAGATAGAATTATAGACATTATAACCGCGAATTTGAGTTTATTTCTTGTTGGTGTTACGCATTCACGCTTTAACTACTAATTAAATTTTGCATACACGTTTTAAGTTACGGTACAAAAAAGGGCATAAGGTATTTTACATCCAGAAATAGTACTGTTCCTGAGGGATAGGTCAAGTCTACATTAATAAGAACGAAGTCGGGACAAAAGCTAGTATAAAGATAATATCTAAAATATTCGCAAAATGGATAAATGAAAAACATAAATATCCTTTATCTGTTCTAGGCTATTCATAATTTTGACTCGAGTATTAAATCATAGAATTTATAAAAATCTATAATAATGCGCCGTATTATATAAATATTATAAAGCGGGAGTGATGGCTTGTTTGGTTGAACGCGATAATCTCAAGTACTACAAGTTGAAAAATTCTTTCAGTTTTAGATAAGTCATTTATCGATGAAGGCTATAGGTTTATCATCCCGCTAAGACCAATAGGAGCGGAATGAAGAATGTTTCAAAATCGGGGTGCTTTTTTCCTTTTAGAGCTTCGGCTGCGTGATAGCGTTAGCCCAAAGTAACTATTCCACGCCGACGAAGTTAGTTATAGTTATATATATATATATATATATATATAAATAGTTTAGAATATTATCTGATACGAAATATATATAAGAGTTGTTGAGGTATGTATGCCTGGTACACATATATGTTTCAACAACTCATATATGTATGAATAGTTAGCTTAGCTTAGGTTAGCTCAGATAGATCGCGAATCGTCTCCGCCAAAGGAGGACAGGCAGGAGTAGAAGGCGCTTCGCCCAACTCCTCCTGCCACCGTAGCCGGACCTGAGGGGATGGGCCTCTACAAGGTTGATTAGCTTGAACGATCCCTTGCCGCCCCCACAAAACGGTCTGTCGGTACACCGTGGGGTTTTAGTCCGTGCGACTCGGACATAACCCACCCTCTCTCCCGGGAGGGTGGCGTATCCATAAGGGATTTCCCCACGTTAAAAAAAAAAAGATAGATCGCGAATTGCATGTATCAGGCAACAGCCAAAGCCAAGGTGTGCTGTGCACCCTTGAGCTAGTTGTCAAAATAAAATCGGCTGAGTGCCTTAAGCGCTCGCCTTAGTAGCCCGGTGAAGCTGTTAAGACCTTACTGGGTCAATAGCGTAGTCAGTTCGAAAAAAAAAACCCACGAAGTCACAAAATAAAACCATTCAGAGTTTCATAGTAATAATATATTAACACAATACCGTATGTCCATCAATTCACAATTAACACCATAGCTTTGATCAATGCAATGTTGTAACAACTTAGCGCTAAAATTTCACAAGTTAACCTTACTAATTTCTAAGCAGCACTGTTTGTAAAACATATGTGGAACTTTATAATATGTATTTTATGGCTGTGTCAAATAATCCTTACTCTGGTGAAATATTTTATTTCCATGGACAGAATTAAGTGATGACGAGCTGACTGAGACTGTGTTCAGACATCGTTGATCCATATCTATTCGAATCTTATGTAGAACTTTCAATGAAGAAAAACATCGACGAAATCCTAGCATAATTTCTAATGATTGATAATCTACTTGGAAACCTGTCGATAAGCGGTTGTATTTGAGAATCGAGAATTTGTAGAATTATTATTAGTTAAATTTGTTGTCCGAACACTAATCCTATAAGAAATAGTAAAAGTAGAATTTGGACATAACACTACCCTCTCAATACTTTGTTGATAATATTATATGTAAAAATTTAGAAAAGCTGGACCAATATAACTTAAATACCTACTAAAAACAGTGACAAATTGGTTATTTCATGTTTGAGGCTTGGTAAGACCAGTAAAAATTTTTGGGTTAGTGTTAGGTTGTACAGCAAATTCCCAAAACACATTACCTATTTACTGGATAGTAAGTTCAAGTATCATATCAAACGAATTTGATGTCTACTATAGTCGATCAATATATGTGTAAAGAAAATTATTTCTTTAAGCCGCCCACTCAAAAACGTCAAAATTTCATTGTCAAAGACACTGTCTGAATGTATGTATGAAATGTATGAAAGCGGCCGGTAACTAAGGATGCTACTCTTCTCAAAAACTATTCAGTTCAATGAGAATAGTAGTTTGTAGAATCGATTGTAGAAAAATGTATGTATACGATTTATTTTATTATTATATTATATTTATATTATTTATTATTATTTAAGCTATTCAACAATTTTATATAATTATCCTTATTTATATATCTCTAATGTGGTTACTAATGTGTTTCGACATGTAGATCAGCGACATCTTGCCTTTCATAGGCCGAACTATGAAGTCAAAGAATATACTATCTATTCATAATTCTGCAAAGTAAATATAATAACGATCAAACTAATGTTTCCATTCTATATAATAATATCAATTCTTATTTACGTCTTATTGAAATCTATATAATAATAATTCTTATTTATGTATATTTAATGTGGTGGCGCTAGTATCAATGTATATCTCTAATATGTTGGCGCTAGTGTCCATGTATATTTATAATATGGTGGCACTAATATCAATGTTCCGGTACCGCGTTGTAGTCTCGTCTCTTGAATGTGATGCAGCGGCACCGGAGATGGTTGATAACAATGGTTATCCTTATTTACACCTATTTGTAATTCCTTGCACGTAACATGTTTTTTTTTTAAAGATTTACAGTTATTTTACCTACACCGCGAACGAATTTTAAATTTTGCCGTTGATAAGGTTTTAGCTTTTTTTATGATAATCATATTTTATAATATATACAAAATTTAAAGATCTTGCAAAATTACGTAAACTATTAGGAACGGCTAAACTGGATTTAGCTTATTATGAAATGTAACGACTCATCTATACTACTATTATAAAGAGGTAGAGTTTGTGAGTTTGTGACGTTGTAAGGGGTAATCTCAGGAACTACTGGTCCGATTTGAATAATTCTTTCAGTGTTATATAGCTCATTCATCGAGAATGGTTATAGGCTATATATCATAACGCTAGGGCCAATAGGAGCGGAGCACAGATGAAAAATGTTTCAAAATCGAGATGTTTTTTTCTTTTTGAGAGCTTCTGCTATCTGTCAGCGTTAGCCCAGAGTAGTAACTATTACTACGCGGACGAAGTCGCGGGCAGGGGCTATAATATTATAAAGAGTTAAAGTTTGTGACGTTGTAGGGGGTAATCTCAGGAACTAATAAACCGATTTTGAAAATTATTTTACCAATAGAAAGCCACGTTATTTGTGAGTGTCATAGGTCATCACGCTAAGGACAATAGGAGCGGAGCAACAATGAACAATGTTTTAAAAACGGGCCTTTTTTCCTTTTGAGAGCTTCTGCTGCGACTTAGCCCAAAATAATTATTCCACGCGTATGAAGTCGCGGGCAGAAGCTATTACCTAATTATATTATCTATACTAATATTATAAAGAGGTAAAGTTTGTGAGGTTGTAGGGGGTCATATCTGGGGAGCCGGAGAAAAAATAGTCGAACGAAAACGTTTCTTACGAACGCTGCCTTAACTATTAGAGTTAATGTGAATATGCGCGCGCACTGTTTTTTCAACGTTTGTCAAACGGTCTGTCATTTTCGTCTAAGACGAAGAACACACGCTGAATTTATTTTTGTAAGATTAATTTTGTGTTTTATTAAATTGCATAAATTGAGAGGTGAACAATAAACTTTTATTGTCGTTTCTTCATTTTTCAGGTAAGATAGTGTTACTATGTAAATATTATATGAGTATGTAAAATATTTGATAAATAAAAATGTCATTCTTCATTTTTCAGAGAAACAAATGAGTTTTATTGTGCCTCTTAAAACCAAATTATAATTAAGTGTCTTATATATGTACATGAGCGATGCAAATAGCACCCCTCTCTGTGCATCAGCCGATCATAATTATCATGTCTTTTTATGAAAATATGGACGATGAAAAGATAAACCAGATCGAGTTTCTTTGCCGGTCTTTCTTGATGACTGGGTTGTTTTCCGATCTGGTGGTTGTTATGACGTTCATAAGCATCTTCTTAGGGCCTATATTGAGCAAAATATTTTTGACGTGATAGCGTCTTATAAATCGATGATCGCCGGCTGCGCGCACGAATTGTCACGTTCCGCCTGAGCTGTGCGTACAAGCGAGAGCGCGGAACAAGCAATAGAGAGGCGCGGTCGGCCTAAGCGTTCGGCTTGTGACGCATCTATTTATATTATGGTATAGTCTATTCATGGTGGTAGAGCCACGCTGAAACTATTATGGTTTCAGCATGAATGGGTCGGCTCGCCCGGGGTAGTACCACCCTCTCGCAGAAAACCGACGTGAAGTAACAGTGCTTGCATTTTTGTGTTTCGTTCGGTCAGTAAGAGCGCCGGGGGCCTACCTCCTCTAAACCTAAACCTTTCTCATACATCACTGGTGAAAACCGCATGAAAATCCGTTCAGTAGTTTTTGAGCTTATCGCGAACAGACAGACGGACGTGGCAGAGGACTTCGTTTTATAATATGTAATGATTGACATTATCATAATTACGTCACTTTTAATGTACCTACTGCCTGAATATTTGCTAAAATTAATTTTCGCACCACATTACGTTTATATAAACTACTATAGATTGTAAAATTAAATTAGCCTACATGCCAACGACTTTAATGCATATAAATATTCATTTTATGTCCTACATTTTGTTATAATTTATTAGGCATAAATGGTTTTACTGTAAAATCAAGTTTTACTGGTGCAACTATAGATCGAAAATATACGTTTGTAATATAAATGACATAATATATGCCCCAAATTTTAATATACAGATTTTAATCATTCAAGAAATATATTTTGAAGGACACTCACGATAAACAAATGCAGAATGTTATTTTGAATGATCTTTGTTACGTATAATATTCCACGTTTGTGTGTGATAATATTATTATGTATGAAATGACATAATATTAAATGCTTTGATCGTTTGCATTGTTAATTATTTTGTAACTTTATTTAGTAACGTTGCAAGTTTCCAACTGACTCATCGTTTCAAGAGACGAGGCATTTTGAGTATCGTATAATAAACCGATTAAAAATCCGTCATCGTGGCGTGTCACAATGGGACGTTACGTAAGCTATAAAATGTTGAAGAGGCTCCATGTGACCTTATAATCCCCTTTTTTAGTTACGTCAAAGTTTACAAGCCAGGAGTAATGGCGGCCGTCCGATGGCGATTGTCTACGGTAGTCGTAATGATCTTAGTGATATACCAGTCTGCTCATATTATAACAAAAGCCAGATTAATTATATCAGTGGTTCCTAAATCCTTTGATTTCCTAAGCTTTTGAAGTGGAAACTACTTTAGTCGCCTGGAACATCAGACGAAAGTAACCCGTCACTTTCGCATCGATGACGCAGTACTTACTCTTCTCCACTCGACATCAAGCACGCTCTGGTCGGTGTCGCACTCAGCCGTGTGTAGTCGACTAAAGTGTTCATCAACCACGTGTTTTCACTTCTATCGTGTGATCACAAGCACAAAGATTTTTTTCATTTATGAATCTATTCAACAAATGATGACAAATTAAAGGCATGCTAATTTAAAATATTTAAATAATATTTCTAAGAATTGTATTATTTCATTTGCCATAATAATAAGTTGGCACAGTTGATTTCTAGCAAACCTTTTGGTTGTGTGGAACCCATTAACAACTTCTGCGCCATATTGTACACAATAATTGCTTTTTTTTTATTCTCGAACTGACTACGCTATTGACCCTGCAGGGTCTTCACAGCTTCACCGGACTACTAAGGCGAGCGCTTAAGGCACTCAGCCGATTTGGTTTTTAGGTAACATACACAAGGGTGCACGCACACCTCGGCTTGGGCTGTTACCTGGAAAAAGTCGCGTCTGACCTCGCTAACTATTCTAAGCTATTCATACATATATGGGTCATTATCAAATTTTGCGCAGGTAACCGCGACTAAAAATAATAAAATTATAAAAAAATAAAATTACTCTAACGTGACTTTTAGTTATATCGATGCTCGTTAAAACAATTACTCTTTTTGCTGTTACAGTTGGCCGCGATCTTTAACTAATGATTTGTGATTTATTCGAGATTTTGTGAGTTAAGGTGTAAAAAAATACAACTCTGTTATCATAATGTTTTAGTTTTTATTATGAAATGAAACAAATATTTTGACATGAATGTTAATTACAGTCTTTTATCTTATAATCACAATTACAATCACAAGTTTTTTTTTTTAATTTTAACTATTATTTATTAAATTCCAAACAACTCTGTTACTTCTTGAATTTTAATAGCATTAAATTCTATGTAATCACTCTAAATATGTATATATTAACTGCTAACAATGACATATGACTGTATAAATAGGTAAAAAACTAACATTTTGTTAAATTATCATATTATATTGATTAGCTTTTCATAAAAATCTGAAGAATCTCCTTATATTTTTTAATATCTTACTTGACTAAAGTTCACTCAGTTGAGCTTGTGATCTTAATGCAGATCATTTCAATGAACTAACAAAATGCAAGTCAAAATCCATGTCCCGTGCTATTATTTCCCATCCACATCACTTGTACACGATAACCAAACTATATTACGTAAAACATCAACAAGTAAAGTCATTGATATAGAAAAAAAAAAGAGTATTAATACTTTACAATACTTAATTTTATCATTTCTCCCATTTGCTCCACATATGTCATATTATATTATATATTACTTATCACAAAATTAATCATTTAACTAATAATCCAACGACATCTCATATGTTAAAATATATCACACTGTGTAGGCAACAGACCGTTACAAAACAGATATACTAAAATATTACCTTCATTCTGCACAATCGAGTAAAGAGGAATCTACCTATTTATAGCTATATATACTAGCGGGCCTGGCAGACGTTGTTCTGTCCACGCTATTTTCACTTCTCAGAATCGGATTTGTATGGAAAAGGCTCGTCCATTTTTGGTTATCAATCCACTCTCTAGATGACACTGTTATATATTTTTTTTGGCAAGTTTGATAACAAAATATGGTGGATGACAGTTAATTTTGACATTTCAAACTGACAATTTTCAAATATTTATTTTCATTCTCTTTGTTTACGTATGTGTTACGAGAGTGTGCTCCCTTAATTTTTTTTGCCTCCTACAAACAATTTTATCTATGTCCGGATCTACTTATAAACATTGACTCCTGCATATACATACTTCATAAATTATAAATATTTTTTAGTTAATCATTTAAAAACACGTATTATGAAAGAGTGCGCCTTTGAAGCGTATGGTTGGTTATCTTTAACGTATGCCGTGGTATGATTATCTTTCTACGGTTAATATATACTAAAATATTATAAAATACTGCCGAAAATTAATCTTTACCACCTTCAAAATGTATCCATCTAACTCCTTTAAAAAATAATCAGAATACTAACTTTTACTTTCACCGAGTATGAATTCAAACTAGTTTTTTAAAAATTATTTATAGGGTTTAGTAATTGACCATTACCTCACCAGACCTTAAGTTAACCTCAGAAAGAATTGACTCTTATTTAATTTGAGTTTGGTAACTAGTTGGTGGGCATTAGAGAAAGCCTAATATGCAATGGTTACAGCAATATGATTTATTATAGACAGCTTGGATCAACAATAACCAGATAAAGGGTCACGTACAAAATCGAAGCTAAAAGCTGTCCGCGGATTTTTTTTTTTTTTTTTTTCGAACTGACTATGCTATTGACCTGGCAAGGGTTTTACAGCTTCACCGGACTACTAAGGCCGAGCGCTTAGGGCGCTCAGCCGATTTTGGTTTTGGGTAACATACACAAGGGTGCACGCACACCTCGGCTTGGGCTGTTTTCTGGAAAAAGACACGTCTGTCCTAGCTAACTATTCTAAGCTATTCATACATATATACATTTGTGAACCATACAATCGAAATTGCATGATTCACAAATGAATACGTGTATATCGGAATGAAACGAACTAAAACTATTCGATTCAGTTCGTTGAGGGAAAAAAACAAAACCCTCCCACCATGTGTATGTATGTGCACGTGTGTGAGAGAGATGATCTCATATGTGTGTTCAAGTGATGTAGGTGAGTCACTGTATCGCGATAATAATATCTCGTTGGGCTCCGCGCGGGGCGACCTAGGCTCGAGATATTACTGAGAACCGCGATGTGTGCGGGAGCTAAAGAGGATCCCTTCCCTCGCGGCGGCGCGAGGGTCGGCTACAAAAGCGTGGGCGCAACACGCATTTAATAAGATCGAATTTAAATTTATTTAGCGGCAACGACGCCGAAATCTAAAAATAGACATAACAAAACTTATTATTATTGAACGGTCGTTTTAGGGGAAGATAGACGTAAATACGTTTTATGTGATTTTTGTATTATAGGAAAGGACATTGTGGTTCGAAATGGTGATACGGTAAGCATACTCATTAGAGCAAGGGCCTAAATCGATGGTCAAGTTAATTACTTCTAGTTAGACTTGCAAGTTAGTCTTAATCCAATAAGAGTGAACAACCTAACAATATAATTTGAGGCCATATTCATTAGTTTATATAATATTTTCTATTACATACAAGTTTTTTAGGCATTACAAAAAAGGTGTCTAAGACTGCATCAGTTGACAGTTCTTATTTTATGTACTTGCCGGCAAAACACGTTTCGTGTTAAATTATGGATTTCGGGGGTCGTGGTCGTTTCACTTTACGCACTTTGATGTAATTTGAACTAAACGTATGTATTGCTTATTTTAACAATTACATTATTTTCTTGTAACCAAACATCACAATATTAATAACTAATTTTTATTAGAAGAAATAAATATTCTTAATAACGGTTGTGCACAAAAATATTATTCCTAAATTAAAATTGTTTGCAAAATATCTGTACGTAATGGAACGATTTTGTATATCAGTCTTATTTCAAAAATGAAAACGTGTTTAATACGTGGTTTGCTAAACAGTGTCAAGTTTTTTATGCAAGCAACATTGAGTAGCATTCATTCAATTCAATCTCATCATTCAAGAACATTCTTTAAAGTGCAGTTTATGTTAACTATTACTATAATGGATTTATTTTTATACATTTGTCGATGTTACTGAATATGTGTAAGCAGGCAGTAATTAATTATAATTAACTTTTATCTGTCTGCTAATTGCTTATTACATTTTATTTTACTTACTAGTTGACTTTTACTGGTTGAGTTGAGTCTTACTTACTATGCTTACCATGCGTGTTCTCAATGTATATAGTTTTTTTTTTGAGAAATCTACTGTATAATGCATATCGTATAGATGCGTCGCAACGTGTCACTCTTTGCTTAAATAGTATTATTGTTTGGTATTAGGACACATTCCGTGCAACGATACTGTCGTAATTGCACGTGTGTGTCTCTTTTAAATACAACGTAGTCCAATGTACTAATATTGTAAAGTTGGACAAGAGTAAACTATAATCTTCAGTAATTTAACATTTTACGAATATCATTCTATACGTTTTTTTTTTGCTAATCTATATAATTGAAAATTAATTCCCGAATATATTTAAGCGTGTCCCTTTAGAACGGCTGCACGTATTTTGCTAATACTTTTCTCTTCACGTTTGTAACTGTTAGGACAAACTTGGTATAAAATAACTTATATTTGAGTACTGAAAAGTGAAACATTTGGGTTTAAAAACATTAATAATAATTGAGTGAGATAGAAGAGGCTAGAGAGATCTTTAAAAATGTTGACAATTGAATTACCATTTTATTTAATTATACGGTGGTACTGTAAAAGGAAGATCTGCAACCTGTTTTTTAAACGTTGCAAGCCTTGTAAAGTTTTCTCTTGTAAATCATTTACGTTTTTAAAAAAATGCGTTCATCTAAACTACATGTGTATATTACAAGCTACAAATGAAATCACAGGTAATACAAGTGCTTTTTCACACTTGTATTTACGGTTTGCTTCAACACAAATGCCTTTGCAATTCGTTACGAAAAAGTTGGAGAGCTTCCATTGACTCTAAAATAGGTTATTAACGAACAAAATTTAATTAATTGGACACAATTTTATTTTTAACATTAACTGGACTAGTTATTGTACCGAAATTTCTATTTTACCAACATATGATATAGTCGAAAAATCATTTTGCAATTTAGCAATAATATAGTCTGGTAAATTAAAAATACAAGTTCGCATAAACTTTTTTAAAATGACCATGTAATTTGTTTATTTGTAGAGTCATAATTATGATAAAAGTAATTTACAAGAATTTGTAAAAAAGTTCTTTTAATATGTACCTTATGAGTTCGTAAACTTGTACCGTGTTATTACAAAAAAGTTAAATACTAATAAATGCACCGCGCTCGTCCGAGGCAAGTTCGCGTTATCCTTTTTCAAAAGTCTAACCTAACGTAAGTAAAGCAAGACAAAATAACAAAATGGCGAACATTTAGCGACTGCGCTGCATTTAATATGAGACCTTTTTAAAGCCAGGCTTCAATACGTATTTAACTTTTTTGTAATAACACCGATAACGTTTGATAAACATGGCACAGACCTTATTTTTGTCATTATTATAATCAGCTGAAACCGGGGAGGGTAACTAGTTGATAAATAAATAAAGGAACAAGACGTTTTCTATTTACTGGAAAGAGATACTTATATATCTGAATGCAAACTATAATGGAAAAGTAGGTAAAATTGGTATAAGTAGCACGTTCTATTAGTACACCGTGGCCTCGATTCGAAATTTCGAAAACTTTAGTGTTTACCTCTTACAAACTCTGCGCTGGTGGATTACATTAGCATGTTTTAAAAGAGAGTTCTACTTCTTGGGCACGTAAAGGTCGTTAATAGATGGGTCAGTATAAAATTCGTGCGTGCGATAAGTAGTTGTTGTTGTAGTGGTTGTCTGCCTAAAAACAAAACTGTTCGCAGGCATAGTTTTTTTTTTATGTCATAGGTGGCAAACGAACAGATGGGTCACCTGCTGTTAAGTGATCACCACCGTCCATGGACACTAACAACACCAAAGGAGTCGCAAGTGCGTTGCCACCCTTCGGGAGGAAGTGTTAGGGGAGGGAGAGGGAGAGGAGAGAAAAGGGGAGGTGGGCCTGCGGCGCTCTCACTGAACGAAACGCAACAATGCAAGAAGCACTGTTACTTCACGTCGCTTTTCTATGAGAGGGTGGTACTACCCCGGGAAAGCCGACCCATTCATTCAAAACCAGTAATAGTTTATGCGTGGCTCTACCACCATTAAAATAGTTCCATAGTTCCAATATTCGACAAATATAAAAGGACAGGCTGAGTGAAAATTGAAGTTGACATGATACGAGTATAGTGAAAATTGGAATTACAGGATCATTATTGAGTAATATATGATACCGCAAGTCTAAGGTTCATAAAATCGAGCTGAGAAAAAAATGTGAGCTATTTTAAACCTTACCTTCATAGAGTTTAAGCTGGTAGCTGCATTAGCGACGACATCTCCCAAAGCGGCCGGAGGTAGAGCATCACTTCGTAGCACCAACGCGCATACGCACAACAAAACCGTTCGCCACCATACCGCAGTCGCACGCATTTTATCACTGAACTTTTATCTTTTTCAATTTTTTAATCACTGTTTACTTAATAATCACTGTATTTACTATAAATACTACAACATCGTTCTGAAGAAAGAAGAGTAAAAATATTTTAACTCAATACAGCGGCGAAATAAGCGAGGCTGGTGGAGAAGGTGTCTGGGGAGTTCGTATATCTGTCAACAGTGGACAGCCTAGCCTAGTCTGTCACTAATCTGGACAAGAGTAAACTATAATCTTCAGTAATTTAACATTTTACGAATATCATTCTATACGTTTTTTTTTTGCTAATCTATATAATTGAAAATTAATTCCCGAATATATTTAAGCGTGTCCCTTTAGAACGGCTGCACGTATTTTGCTAATACTTTTCTCTTCACGTTTGTAACTGTTAGGACAAACTTGGTATAAAATAACTTATATTTGAGTACTGAAAAGTGAAACATTTGGGTTTAAAAACATTAATAATAATTGAGTGAGATAGAAGAGGCTAGAGAGATCTTTAAAAATGTTGACAATTGAATTACCATTTTATTTAATTATACGGTGGTACTGTAAAAGGAAGATCTGCAACCTGTTTTTTAAACGTTGCAAGCCTTGTAAAGTTTTCTCTTGTAAATCATTTACGTTTTTAAAAAAATGCGTTCATCTAAACTACATGTGTATATTACAAGCTACAAATGAAATCACAGGTAATACAAGTGCTTTTTCACACTTGTATTTACGGTTTGCTTCAACACAAATGCCTTTGCAATTCGTTACGAAAAAGTTGGAGAGCTTCCATTGACTCTAAAATAGGTTATTAACGAACAAAATTTAATTAATTGGACACAATTTTATTTTTAACATTAACTGGACTAGTTATTGTACCGAAATTTCTATTTTACCAACATATGATATAGTCGAAAAATCATTTTGCAATTTAGCAATAATATAGTCTGGTAAATTAAAAATACAAGTTCGCATAAACTTTTTTAAAATGACCATGTAATTTGTTTATTTGTAGAGTCATAATTATGATAAAAGTAATTTACAAGAATTTGTAAAAAAGTTCTTTTAATATGTACCTTATGAGTTCGTAAACCTGTACCGTGTTATTACAAAAAAGTTAAATACTAATAAATGCACCGCGCTCGTCCGAGGCAAGTTCGCGTTATCCTTTTTCAAAAGTCTAACCTAACGTAAGTAAAGCAAGACAAAATAACAAAATGGCGAACATTTAGCGACTGCGCTGCATTTAATATGAGACCTTTTTAAAGCCAGGCTTCAATACGTATTTAACTTTTTTGTAATAACACCGATAACGTTTGATAAACATGGCACAGACCTTATTTTTGTCATTATTATAATCAGCTGAAACCGGGGAGGGTAACTAGTTGATAAATAAATAAAGGAACAAGACGTTTTCTATTTACTGGAAAGAGATACTTATATATCTGAATGCAAACTATAATGGAAAAGTAGGTAAAATTGGTATAAGTAGCACGTTCTATTAGTACACCGTGGCCTCGATTCGAAATTTCGAAAACTTTAGTGTTTACCTCTTACAAACTCTGCGCTGGTGGATTACATTAGCATGTTTTAAAAGAGAGTTCTACTTCTTGGGCACGTAAAGGTCGTTAATAGATGGGTCAGTATAAAATTCGTGCGTGCGATAAGTAGTTGTTGTTGTAGTGGTTGTCTGCCTAAAAACAAAACTGTTCGCAGGCATAGTTTTTTTTTTATGTCATAGGTGGCAAACGAACAGATGGGTCACCTGCTGTTAAGTGATCACCACCGTCCATGGACACTAACAACACCAAAGGAGTCGCAAGTGCGTTGCCACCCTTCGGGAGGAAGTGTTAGGGGAGGGAGAGGGAGAGGAGAGAAAAGGGGAGGTGGGCCTGCGGCGCTCTCACTGAACGAAACGCAACAATGCAAGAAGCACTGTTACTTCACGTCGCTTTTCTATGAGAGGGTGGTACTACCCCGGGAAAGCCGACCCATTCATTCAAAACCAGTAATAGTTTATGCGTGGCTCTACCACCATTAAAATAGTTCCATAGTTCCAATATTCGACAAATATAAAAGGACAGGCTGAGTGAAAATTGAAGTTGACATGATACGAGTATAGTGAAAATTGGAATTACAGGATCATTATTGAGTAATATATGATACCGCAAGTCTAAGGTTCATAAAATCGAGCTGAGAAAAAAATGTGAGCTATTTTAAACCTTACCTTCATAGAGTTTAAGCTGGTAGCTGCATTAGCGACGACATCTCCCAAAGCGGCCGGAGGTAGAGCATCACTTCGTAGCACCAACGCGCATACGCACAACAAAACCGTTCGCCACCATACCGCAGTCGCACGCATTTTATCACTGAACTTTTATCTTTTTCAATTTTTTAATCACTGTTTACTTAATAATCACTGTATTTACTATAAATACTACAACATCGTTCTGAAGAAAGAAGAGTAAAAATATTTTAACTCAATACAGCGGCGAAATAAGCGAGGCTGGTGGAGAAGGTGTCTGGGGAGTTCGTATATCTGTCAACAGTGGACAGCCTAGCCTAGTCTGTCACTAATCCAATATACCAGGTGAATGTTTAGACAGTAGCAATATTTATGGAGGACAATCTACACTAGATTCTTGTTCTTAATCAATTTAAAAAATAGGTACTTAATATTTGACCTAATTATCTAGAAACATATAAAAATTATACTCAATCCTCCAAGCGTCTATGCTAAAGCACAGTATCAAAGACAGTCAGGTGAAATGAAAGTGAAGCCAACAAACGAACAAAGGATAATTTTTCGAAGTTTGAACAAACAATAGGGTTTATTGTCCGTTTTATTATTGAAAGTTATTAACACCGGTCATTCAACCTAGGTTTATTTAAGTTGTTATCCATATTTTTAAAATTCTTAGAACAAAAGTTTACCTAAGGTTCTCTTTGTTGTCTATTAGTATTTGTTTTGATATTATTATTTTATGTGTTAAATGTGACCACGAAGTGTCATATCCTAGAATACTGCTAGTGTCTAACCTTTTACCTGGTATAGGTATATTTATCTGTTGCCTAAGTCTTAAATAGGAATTCAATTTATGGTAGATATAAACATTTAAAAACGAATAAGGATTTAGTATTATGTATATTAAAAATCTATATCTAATACCTTCCTTCGGGAAGAGGCTTATGGCCCTGCAGTGGGTCTCATACAGGCTGATGATGATGACAATATTAAAGAATTTGCGGTGATTTTTTGTGGCAGGGATTATTGTCTCTGATTGCAGTACTGCGCCACACTGTATCATAGGAACGGACTTTATGTGATTTAATACTTTCATATAACATATTATTGTCTACGTAGTTTTACCGTATATATGTATTTTTGGATTTACCAATAACCGTGCCTATCAATGTAGTATATATGTATAAGAGGTAACTGTATTCCGCACTTTTACTTTCAACCTTGGTAACTTAAGGACCAGCGAATCGATCCTTTTTAACGTTGTGAATGTATTTATTGGGATATCGTAAATATTATTCATACATATATTACAATTAATTAGAATCTTTGGCTTTCATTTAGTTGTACTTCAATATGATAACACAAAATATATTAATATGAAAATTTACTACATTTTTATATACATTGCATACGCATTGCACTCCATAAAAGTAAAACTTGTTTTAATTTCACCTTCAAACACAAAAGAATATATATATACAAATATATTAATATAGATAATATATAAATGATGTATTAATAATGTCGGACTATGAGGATACCTATTTATAAATATACGAGATGGTGCTTGAGACGTTGTTTTCGTGAAAACTGTTTCGCCGTTTCATAGGAATTAAGAATTTTATCTGAATTAAATGTAGGTGGTCTTCTATTTTTTTAATGGTAATTTTGTTAGTACTACTTATGCCATTTTTATAATCCTCTTACCGATTTTAAGTCACCTTTGTAAAGTTTTATTATTAGTGTTAAGATCCTGTAGAAAACATAACGTTATATAGCCTAGATAAAACCCCATAGAAACTTTTGTCTCATACTGTATGCGAACTCGTTACAAATAAACAAAGAATGACTCATTGATCTTAAGAACCAATAACAATGGGGTTCTAAAAATAACCCTTCGTGAACTTTATCGAAACATTCGAATAATGATGTCAAACATTTAGAGTTTTCAATTCATCTTTATTGAAAGGTATATGAATGCGTCTGAGCAGAGTTCTTCTCTAGACATCGCAACGAATACCAAGAGGAATAAAAGAAAAAAAATCTTCTAGTGGATAGCGGATTGCGACTTAATTGCGTTGCATTATCAGGTGTAGGTGTGATTATAGCCTGTGGTAGTTTGGTGTTAGCTTTGACGTTCATAAGCGCCTTCTCAGGGCCTAAATTGAATAAAGGATATTTTTAGTTGATTTGATTTATAGTACAACTGAGCGATAGAAAGCCTATTTGATTTCGTCTAGTAAAAAAATAATTGGTTCCGTCGAGAACGGCTTGAATGTACCAATGGACATAAGAACATGTATAAAACTTATAGATGTAATTCTATAAGAATGTTAGATACATAATTTTATATATAACTATCTCTGCCGGCGGCATCGCTCGCGTCAACATAAATCTATCCTATTCCTCGAGAGCAGTTTTTTTTTCTAGACAAAAGGGTACCCCAAGTCGTTTTCAACACCCATGTCAATGTATATGCAAAATTTCATGTCGATCGATTGAGTAGTTTAGGCGTGAAAATGTAACAATCAAACAAACATACTCATTATGGCATTATATATTAGTAACCATGTTATCAAATAAATGTCTTTGGGAAGAAACATTACGATTAAGTGGAACTATTTACACTATAGTAATCCAATATAAATTACAGGCTATGACCGTTGCGTCTCGTCGGTGAGCGTTATTGAAAGTTCGATTTGTCAGTCACATACCAAGTTGTTATTTCTCAATCCTATTCATAATGGCATGGATGAAAGGTATTCAAACAAATAGAATGTCCTTGACAATCTTTATTTTAGCCCCTAACTTTTTCGAGAATTTTAAAGTGCAGTAGGTAAAATAGGACTAAACTAAGTTATTTGTTTATTTTTTGGGACCGCTAATGGTTAGCACAGTTGAATAGTTATAAAAAAAATCGGAGATTACAATAAAAAAATGTAAGCATTCGACCTTTAAAATAACTATAACTTTCTTATGCTAGTAAAATATATAAAAATAAACTGTGTAATCATAGATATATACACCGAAAATTAATTTGCGTTTTATTTTAACACCATACATGCAATAATATTTCATTCTCGCTTAGTTTATTCTTTGAACAACTTTTTATACGGTAATTGCTTCGTCTTAAGGTCTGTAGCAATAAATATCCTAGATAATATAATATAGCCTAAACAAAAATAGTATAAAATATAAAGTTTGATATTTAATTTCGGATATCAGTGCGTTAAAACAAGCAATCTCTTGAGTTTTTTTAATATAAATATAAATGGCCCGTTTTCAAAATAACACTCCATGTTAAGCGAAGATAGCCGAATATGGCAACGTTAAATTTGATGGCAGTAAGTGGCCAGACAAATACATATTTAATTATAACTCTTTTGAAACATTTTTATTAACCAAAAAAAAATATGGCGACACAATTTCACACACAGCCATTTAATTTCGAACTAAGAGCTTGTAACACGGTAATGAAACAGTTGGTATATATACGTTTATAGATATTCGATTCCCAAAGACAGTACCTATGGTTATGTTAATCACACAAAAGTCATCTTCGAAGATTTGGCCCGTGACTTTCAACTCAATAGTAGGGCTTAATATACACGTCACGTGGCACAATTAATATGGTGTTAATTTATTTATTCTGTCTCAACAACGGAGCACAAATTAAATTGCCTCCCTATTAATGTTGGGCACACCTTTTTCAAAATTATAGAAAAAAAAATGAAGAAGTTACTAGAAACAAAACAATTAATAATTTTATAAAAGTTACAAGCAAATATTATTTTTTTATGTCATCTAAATGTTATCAAAACCATTGTAAGTCTTGCTTATATGTAAAATTCCAATGTAGAAAACTTTTAATATATAATTTAGTGTAAGCTTATGTTTCTTATAACCTATTTCATAAAAGGATATGATTCTAAACATAACGTAATATCAATGAAATGTAGGAAGTTCTCTCCTCTGTTATTGAAATGGTTACGTGATTACTTTCCTGCGACGGCGCGTTAACGTCTGTTGATAGATACATATTATATCTCAGCCGTAAGAACACACGGAATAACTCTTACATAACCTGAACTTGTAGGAAGTAGCTTTACTTGTTATATAATATAATAAATAAGTTAAATCCTTATTGGAACCTTACAATCTAACGTGGTTTAAGTTACTAATATTATGGTAATATTTAAACTTTAGTGGTTGTATTCGATTGTTTAGAACATCTATTCTATATTCTGAGCTAATTTCAAATAGTCTCTCGTCACTCGTCTTTAGACTTTTTGTACACTGCTTTGTAAATACAACTTTAAATAATTCGCGTGAGGTTGAATTTGTAAAAACATAAGTTTACAGTATAACTATAACTACTTAGGTATATCGGTGAGTTTTTGGGGGCGGTTTTGAGTGTTCCTTTTATTCGAGACTGCATATTGGGTTTTTGTATATCAATGGCTACTAGCCTCACAGGCCTTCATAGCTTTACCGCACTACGACAAACAAACAAAAAAGTACTGTTCCTGAGGGATAGGTCAAGTTTACATTAGCGCGAGCGAAGTCGCGGGCAAAAGCTGTAATGCATTACGTCAATATGTCCGGCAAAGTTTTGGCTATTTTCTTAGAGCAACGATGAAAACGACAAGGGAGACGAAAAGTGCGTGGATACGAAAAACAAGATTTTTTTTGTAATTTTTTTTCTTTATATTGTTATGAAAAATGACAAAAAAAATATTTGACAGTAACCTATAATGTCACTGTAATTATGTGACAGTATAAGACATTATAAATATAATTTCATTATTGATGGTTATTATAAAGACACTAAGCTCAAGCCTTTATGAGGAATAATCTTTACATATTATAAGAAGCAAAATATCTTATCATTATCATAATCTGATTGTCTGTCCATTTGTTTCCATATAACCCGAAACGGACTAAACCGATTTACTTATAAAAAAATAATTAAAGTGGTTGTATCTTCTGATCAAGATTTAATATATACTTTATTAGAATAGTGTTATCACCCACCTCCGCTGTCGCGGCATCACATTCAAGAGACGAGACTGCAACACGACCGGAACATTTATATTAGCGCCACCATATTATAAATATATATTGACACTAGCGCCAACATATTAGAGATACACATTGATACTAGCGCCGCCATATTAGAGAGACACATTGACACTAGCGCCAACATATTAAAGATACATAAATAAGAATTATTATATAGATTTTAATAAGACGTAAATAAGAATTGATATCATTATATAGAATTAAATCATTAGTTTGATCATTATAAATAAATAGTATATTCTTTGACTTCATAGTTCGGTCTATGGACATTAGAGATACATAAATAAGGATAATTATATAAAATTGTTGTATAGCTTAAATGACATTAATTTGTTCATACTTTATTATTTATGTATTACTTAAATTATTTTGCGGGATTATGTATAAATAGTAATAGCTTTGACTTATATAGATGGGCCTTTAAAAGGTGAAGGTAAAAGATGTTGGTGATATCTACGCATTCTTGCACGTATTATGTAACAAGTATTGTAAGGCGAAGCTCTGGCTAAATAAATAGTGACAGTATCTACGATGTGTTTATTGCCATTCCTGAGTGCATCGACTCTATACGTGATAAATGTAACAATAGATATAGAAAAGGGTAAAAGTAAATAACTATAGTGCCAGTATATGCTGTTGCAATATTTTTATCTGAACCATTAAATGCAAAAGATAATTGTTTAGCATATAAATTACAAAAAAATGCACGCTACGTAATCCTACCTGTTATTTTTATATAACAGTGACGGTGTTTGCATTTTACGAGAGCGGATCCATAAGCACAGCTAGTCTTTCATCTATATGTATACATCTATATAATAATTATATATACATATAAAGAGAATGTAAATCTAAAGTGTATGTACTTTTTCGATTTTCGTAAAAAAAATTGTAGAGGTGTAAATAAGTAATAAAATACATTTCAATCATTTTTAGAAATGTCTGTTTGTATGAACACGCATCACTGCTAAAGTACTGGGTTCACAATAAAACCACACCATAAAACATATCTTCGAAATTAACTTAGTCTTAGTTTCATTAAAATCGGTCCAATCTATCAAAAGTTATTGTGGTTTTAATGAAGACGCGGCGTAAGTACAAGAGAGAAGTAGATAATGAAATGGACTTAATACATTCAGGTGACTTTATTAATCACTGTGTTTTTACATAAGTTTCCAAGCGGACGAAGTCGCGGGCACGGCTAGTGTATAAATAAAAATTAATTGCCGATTGCATATAAGCGTATCACTTCAAAACAGCTAGACTTATTTGACTTCTTTTTGTTAATGTGTTTGTAATTTTTGTATGCAATATTTGTATGAGATATATGAAAGAAAGAAAGAAATAGTTTATTATTGGAACAATCATACAATTAAATTAAATTAAATTAAATAAACAAATTACACAAAAAAACATTGAATATATGTGAATAAAGAAAAACAGTCTAACATTTGGCAAACCAATTCAGGAAATATGCTACACTACAGGAGTACTGCAGCGCTGATTTTCGATGGGAGCCATATGATATACGGAAATTCTGTCGGTCATATTAATGAAATAAAATTAAATAGAACAAACCTTTAAGTTACAAATAACATAGACACAAATAATTGATGATCACATTAAATAGATATAGGTACAGTCGGTACAAATTTAAGACCAAATCTGTCTGTATCAAATGAATATAAATTTCAAATAGTCTCTCGTCACTCGTCTTTAGACTTTTTGTACACTGCTTTGTAAATACAACTTTAAATAATTCGCGTGAGGTTGAATTTGTAAAAACATAAGTTTACAGTATAACTATAACTACTTAGGTATATCGGTGAGTTTTTGGGGGCGGTTTTGAGTGTTCCTTTTATTCGAGACTGCATATTGGGTTTTTGTATATCAATGGCTACTAGCCTCACAGGCCTTCATAGCTTTACCGCACTACGACAAACAAACAAAAAAGTACTGTTCCTGAGGGATAGGTCAAGTTTACATTAGCGCGAGCGAAGTCGCGGGCAAAAGCTGTAATGCATTACGTCAATATGTCCGGCAAAGTTTTGGCTATTTTCTTAGAGCAACGATGAAAACGACAAGGGAGACGAAAAGTGCGTGGATACGAAAAACAAGATTTTTTTTGTAATTTTTTTTCTTTATATTGTTATGAAAAATGACAAAAAAAATATTTGACAGTAACCTATAATGTCACTGTAATTATGTGACAGTATAAGACATTATAAATATAATTTCATTATTGATGGTTATTATAAAGACACTAAGCTCAAGCCTTTATGAGGAATAATCTTTACATATTATAAGAAGCAAAATATCTTATCATTATCATAATCTGATTGTCTGTCCATTTGTTTCCATATAACCCGAAACGGACTAAACCGATTTACTTATAAAAAAATAATTAAAGTGGTTGTATCTTCTGATCAAGATTTAATATATACTTTATTAGAATAGTGTTATCACCCACCTCCGCTGTCGCGGCATCACATTCAAGAGACGAGACTGCAACACGACCGGAACATTTATATTAGCGCCACCATATTATAAATATATATTGACACTAGCGCCAACATATTAGAGATACACATTGATACTAGCGCCGCCATATTAGAGAGACACATTGACACTAGCGCCAACATATTAAAGATACATAAATAAGAATTATTATATAGATTTTAATAAGACGTAAATAAGAATTGATATCATTATATAGAATTAAATCATTAGTTTGATCATTATAAATAAATAGTATATTCTTTGACTTCATAGTTCGGTCTATGGAAGGCAAGATGTCAGTGATATCTACGCATTACTATATACGAAGTATTGTACGGCGAAGCTCTGGCTAAATAAATAGTGACAGTATCTACGAAGTGTTTATTGTCATTCCTGAGTGCATCGACTCTATACGTGATAAATGTAACAATAGATATAGAAAAGGGTAAAAGTAAATAACTATAGTGCCAGTATATGCTGTTGCAATATTTTTATCTGAACCATTAAATGCAAAAGATAATTGTTTAGCATATAAATTACAAAAAAATGCACGCTACGTAATCCTACCTGTTATTTTTATATAACAGTGACGGTGTTTGCATTTTACGAGAGCGGATCCATAAGCACAGCTAGTCTTTCATCTATATGTATACATCTATATAATAATTATATATACATATAAAGAGAATGTAAATCTAAAGTGTATGTACTTTTTCGATTTTCGTAAAAAAAATTGTAGAGGTGTAAATAAGTAATAAAATACATTTCAATCATTTTTAGAAATGTCTGTTTGTATGAACACGCATCACTGCTAAAGTACTGGGTTCACAATAAAACCACACCATAAAACATATCTTCGAAATTAACTTAGTCTTAGTTTCATTAAAATCGGTCCAATCTATCAAAAGTTATTGTGGTTTTAATGAAGACGCGGCGTAAGTACAAGAGAGAAGTAGATAATGAAATGGACTTAATACATTCAGGTGACTTTATTAATCACTGTGTTTTTACATAAGTTTCCAAGCGGACGAAGTCGCGGGCACGGCTAGTGTATAAATAAAAATTAATTGCCGATTGCATATAAGCGTATCACTTCAAAACAGCTAGACTTATTTGACTTCTTTTTGTTAATGTGTTTGTAATTTTTGTATGCAATATTTGTATGAGATATATGAAAGAAAGAAAGAAATAGTTTATTATTGGAACAATCATACAATTAAATTAAATTAAATTAAATAAACAAATTACACAAAAAAACATTGAATATATGTGAATAAAGAAAAACAGTCTAACATTTGGCAAACCAATTCAGGAAATATGCTACACTACAGGAGTACTGCAGCGCTGATTTTCGATGGGAGCCATATGATATACGGAAATTCTGTCGGTCATATTAATGAAATAAAATTAAATAGAACAAACCTTTAAGTTACAAATAACATAGACACAAATAATTGATGATCACATTAAATAGATATAGGTACAGTCGGTACAAATTTAAGACCAAATCTGTCTGTATCAAATGAATATAAATTTAAAAAAAAAACCGTCTTCGATGTGAAAAACTAATAAGCCACTAAAAAGCGAATAATAACTGAATTATTAAATTAGCCAAATTAAATAAAAAATATTGATATTTGCGCTACCTAATAATATATTTGATATAATAATAATATAATCAAATAAACCCCTTAGGGGTTGAATATTGAATATTTTGTATATTATATGGGACCAACTCTGAATATAACCGATTCAAATAAAGAATCATTAAAATCGGTTCATAATTGACGGAGATATCGATTAACATACATAAAAAAAATATATACATACAACCGAACGTAGTAACCTCCTCCTTTTTCGAAATCGGTTAAAAAACAAATACACACAAATAAACAGAGCTTAAAATAAATAGAGGTGCGTGAGTAGATGTACGTAAATATCAATTATTGATTTTGAAGTTGCAATAGATAATGCTTATACGAGTGTTTAAAGCTAAGTTTACTTTTATATCTGAGAAATTGACAGGAATAACAGACTGACGCTTAGTTTTTCATTTATACGTCTGTACGGTGGTAAATTTGTTCACATTTTTTCGTTAATACACCCGTGCAAAGCCGGGGCGGGAAGCTAGTCATGATATAAATAAACATCTCACTATAGAAACCACCCCATCGTTGTGATATAACATACAAAAAATATAGTTTGATAAAACAGACTCTCTTTTGCGAATAAGAGATCATTTTAAGATCAACATGCGGACTCCAGTACTATTTTCGCCTCAAAGCAGTAATGTTTGTCGCATTTCAGTACCAACGGTACGATTAGCAAACTTTAAAAGTGACAACCTACATTTAATATCTTCAGCTGGACTGCGATTATTCTTAAAATATGATATTATGAGTTGCAGTTACCATGTAACATGAAGTGGACTGCATATTTTTTGCTATTCCATACCTTAGACAAAAATCCCATAACTAATCTTGTAGCAATACGATGATCACCATTAATCTAGTGCAACTTACCTATAACTTTCTTTGCACTTAACTTATAAACCAAATAACGGCAATACGAATATGTTTTTGGATAACGAATATCCCAGAAATGAAGGTACAAAGACCAACCCAATTGTATAAAAAAATTAGCCGAATATATATTTTTTAAATATTTACAATTGAGTATACTTTAAAACATAATCCACCTCGTTGACCGCGTTGTGCAAAATTCAAATCCTAATTATATAATTTTATTTATATTAAAGTATCACACCAACCTACGACACTATACAAATATTTTCTTTAATAAATATTAAGTTTTCTGATTACTGTATGTGATATGTGATTAACTGGAAATATTGCGAAGTATCAAAATAGGGTACCGAGTAAAAGTGAAACGGTTTCAGTAAACGCGGACGCGCCGTAATATAGCGTACAATTCACTAGCCGTGTGACCGTGTCGCGGCGGTGTCTCAGAACAGATGTTACCCAACACCAGCCACCACCACCGCAACCGACGACGGTGTTATCCAACCTCTCAGATTTTAACAACGTCTGTATATATTGTTACAAATGCGTGTTTATTTAGTAACACTCTATTTGCGTTGTCCAACAATTTGGTAAAATTTTATTGTAAAGGCTGAACCATTTAAAACTATTCAAAAATTGAATTATAATAAATGCATAATAAAACATTACGATATTTCATAAACATAAATTTCATACAGGTGCAAACCAAGCATCCAGGGGTGTGGCTACCGTCATATCTAATACGTAACAAACAAGCTTCATGTTAATAATAGGATGCCCGTAATTAATAAATAATAAAAATAACGATAGTATTCCCGCCCAGACTAGGCCTCCCTCGGCAGCTGCTCAAGCCTATGTCCGTTCCCTCGGCGTGGAGCCCTTGAGTACGCTGCTCGCGCGATACAGTGACACAAAATCTTACATCACTGCGACAACTTTACACATATCACCTCCACACACGTGCACGCATACTCGCTTACACATGCAAGTGGAAGGGTTTTATCTTTTTTCCCTTATTAAACTAAAATAGTTTAGAATATTATCCAATACGAAATATATATAAGGGTTGTTGAGGTATGTATGCTTGGTACACATATATGTTTCAACAACTCATATATGTATGAATAGTTAACTTAGGTTAGCTCAGATAGGTCGCGAATTGGGGTGCACGTCAGAGAGCCTCCACGTTGGCGCACCCTGGGCAACGACGGCCCCCATTGGCCGGCGGCTGATCTCTGACACGACTTGGCTTGTTACACAGACTCCGATCCTTCCTTACACGATGACCTGGCATGTTTTCTGGACTCTGACTCCTCCTCTATTGTTGACCCTTGGCTTGTTATACGGATTCCGATTCTGACAACAAACACGATGACCTGGCTTGCTCATGGACTCTGCTCATTCTAAACCTGATGACCCTGGCTTGCTTACTGGACACCGATAATGACTTGGCTTGTTTCACGGACTCCGATCCTTCCTCTTTTGATGACCTTGGCATATTTACTGGACACCGATCAGACGAAATTATGGAAGGTACAAATAAAGATATATTACCCGAGGAGGGTACCGGCTCCGCCGGAGAATCCCTCCCTGGGCCCTCGGGCCCAGGCTGCCCCACGTTTTCTCGGGGGGGCAAATTTGTACACGACATCGAAAATATAATAACGACTTTGGCTAATGAAATGGATTCCGATCTTGCATGTGATACGGACGGTGTTGTTACTGAAACGACGAACTCGGCGAGTCAACGGACGACCGAGGAGTTGGGTGGGAGGAGCAAAGCTCTACCAGTGGTGGTCTCGGAGAGGGCTCCGTCCTTGGACCGCCTCTCAGTGTCTAGCGGAAACAGTGTGGCTACGTTGGTGTTGGTGGATTCTGCTAGTGGCAGGGAATCTCCTGCAACCGACATGGACTGTGCTTCAGCAGACCAGACTGGCACTAAGAAGCGCCAGCATCAGGACGGGTCCTCGGATGAGGCTAACACGGAAGCCACGGTACACACACCCAGTACGAACAGAGGGAGAACGCGGCATTCTAAGCGTTTGGCCACGTCCAAGCGCTCAGTGCTGAGAAAGGCCGATGAGTCATGTGACCGGGCTCTCTCCCGCTGCTCCACCCGGACAGCAACCGAGGAGAGCGCGCAAGAGGAGGAGGAGGAGTCCCACACACAACCCTCCAACTCTCAGCCTTCTAACCCTCAACCCTCCGATCCTCAGCCCTCCGATCCTCGACCCTCCACCCCTCGGCCCTCCAAGAAGCCTGAGCCGATAAATCTGGAGGCTCTTGATGCGGACCGGCTGAAGGAAATGGCCAGCGGTCAGGCGACCACTATCGTGGAGGTCGCCACAAAGTCGATGCATCTGAAGGGAACTTTTATCAAGGCCCTGAAGACAGCAGCCTTGACCCTCCAGGAGGTGGTCGAGGTTTTAGCCCTCCGCACAGAGGCTGAGGAGACGAGGCGCCTACAGCGCGAGGCTCGGAATCTCCGGACCCAGGTCGCGCAGCTGAAGGAGGAGAATCTCTCCTGGCGACGCGAGGCGAATGAGAGGAAGAAGATGCCGCCTCCTCCGCCACCTCCTCCGCCGCCTCCTCCGTCTCGGCAGCGACCTCCTCCGCGACCTTCGACGGCACAGCCTCAGGAATGGGAGGAGGTGCTGGCTTCAACAGTGGGCAGGCTTGAGCACTCTCTACTGAATTCGGTTGGAGAGATGCTCAATGCCAGACTGGCTGCCCTCGATGACCGGCTTCTACCGCCCAAGGTTCTGAGGCCGGCACTCGCGGCCGATAAGAGGAAAGCTGCTCCCGCCCCGCCAAAACTAGCTCGGGGGGTCATAGAGCGCCGGTCAGCCGTGGAAAGGGTTAAAAGCGACCCCAGGGTGACCACCACCCCAAGGCCCCTCAACCCATCCCAGAGGTCTGAGCAGCCTCCAGCAGCCTCGGCCCCGTCGGAGTCGGAGGCCTGGACTACTGTAGTCCGCCGCAAGAAAAGGAAAGAGAAGGCGACTCCAGCGGCGGCTGCAGTACCCACGGCTCCAAATCCACCTGGAGCTAAGCGAAAGAGGAGAAAAAGGAAGAGGGCCAAGAACAGACTCGCTCCTTCTCGCACGGCCGCAGTGCTAATTACACTGCAGCCGGAAGCTGAGGCGAAGGGGGTGTCATACAGCGACGCACTCCTGAAGGCAAGGACGGACGTGTGCCTAGCTGATTATGGCATCCCCAGCGTCAAGGTGCGGCCTAGCGTGAGTGGAGCGAGGCTGTTGGCGGTACCTGGCACCTTGGCCCCTGCACAGGTCGAAAACTTTGCAGCGGGTGTCAGAACGGCGCTCGCTGGACTGGCCACCGTTGTGCAGCCGGTCAAGAAGACTGACATCCGAGTCGTCGGAATTGACGACTCGGTGTCAAGGGACGAAGCCGTGGAGGCGATTTCCCGGGTGGCCGGCTGTCCGACCACCCAGATGAGGGCAGGCGAGCTTCGTCCTCGCAGGGAAGGGAGCAACTCCCTGTTTGTCTCTCTCCCCGTGGATGCAGCCCGAAAGCTGGTGGAAGCAGGTCGTCTCCTGATCGGCTGGAGTTCGGCTCGGGTCCAGCACTTGGAAAGCAGGCCACTAAGATGTTTCAAGTGTATGGGCCTGGGCCACACCCGGCCGAAATGTCCATCGGACATAGACAGGAAGACGACCTGCTTCCGATGCGGGGAGGGAGGGCACTGCGCGGACGTCTGCTTCGCAAAGCCGCGATGCGCTGTATGCTCAGACGCCGGTAAGCCGGCGGACCACATTATGGGGGGGGCTAAATGCCGACCCCCCCATGTGAGAGGAAAACTGCCCCTTCTGAAGGGGGCGGAAATGGAGGTAGTTGCTGAGAAATAGTCAATGGACTACATCCACAGCAACTACCTCCAAACGAATACAAACCACTCCGCTGCTGCCCAGGACCTTCTCCTGCAGGCGGTGGCGGAGTGGGATATAGATATTGTGGTGGTCGCGGAACCGTACCGTGTTCCGGACCAGCCTCACTGGGCCGGAGACACGGATGGCTCTGTGGCTGTTTTGTCCGGGGGGGGACTGCCCCTCTCAGTCAGGGAGAGAGGCGCCGGGTTTGTGGCGGTCGCCTCACAGGGTTTCGCGATCCTCGGGGTGTACTTTTCCCCGAACCGGCCCCTCATCGAGTTCGAGTCCTTTCTCGACTCCCTGGGGCCGGTGGTGAGGCGGCTCGAACCGCTCCCCATCGTCGTACTGGGTGACTTTAACGCCAAATCCAGGGCGTGGGGAGCGGTGGCCACGAACCCGCGCGGCGAGGCGCTTGAGGAGTGGGCAGCCCAACATGGGTTGTCCCTCCTCAACAGGGGGAACGCGTACACGTGCGTGCGACAGGACGGGGGATCTATTGTAGACTTATCGTTTGCTTCCCCGTCGGTCGCACGCCGCGTCCGGGGGTGGAGGGTAATGGAAGAGGTGGAGACCCTATCGGACCACCGATATATCAGGTTTGAGGTCTCCACCTCCCAACACGAGCCGACAACCCGCCCCCGGAGCGGTGCGAAGTTCCCCCGCTGGACGGTGAGCCGCCTCGATTCGGAGCGAGCAAAAGAGGCGGCCATCGTCCAGGGATGGGTCATGGCCCCCCCGGACGAAGATATCGACGCGTCCGCAGCCCGCCTCCGTGATGCTCTCACGGAAGTCTGCGACGCGTCGATGCCGCGGAGCGTACACCGCCCGAAGAGGAGGGCGGTGTACTGGTGGTCGCACGAGATTGCCGAACTTCGTGCGGCCTGCTCCGCGGCACGGCGGCTGTACGGGCGCAGCCGCCGGAGAAGGTCCAACAGGGACCCCGAGGAGGAGGCCCGGCTGTATGGCGACTACAGGACCTGCAGGAAAACACTGCAGGTCGCCATCAGCCGGGCGAAAGAGCAGGCGTGGGAGGAGATGCTCCAGGAGCTGGAGAGGGATCCGTGGGGGCGCCCGTACAAGGTGGCCCGCAAGAAATTCCGCGGCCAGGCGCCCCCGGCAACGGAGACTCTCCAGCCGGATGTGGTTGAGAGGGTCGTGGGAGCACTATTCCCCGACCCTCCGGAACTCCTCCCTCCTCCCATGCCTCCTCCTCGGTTGGTAGAGGAGGTGCCGATCGACCCTCCCCCAGTTACGGAGGACGAGATGGGGAGGGCGATTGAGCGCCTCCGCACTGGAGGAAGGAAGGCACCCGGCCCCGACGGGGTCCCGGGTCGGGTGCTGGCCATTGCCATTGCGCCGGACCATCTAGGGGGGTGGCTTCGGGAACTGTTTGACCGCTGTCTTGCGGTCGGACAGTTCCCGAAGCCCTGGAAGACGGGGCGGCTTTGCCTGATGGCGAAGGAAGGCCGCCCCCCGGACTGCGCGTCCGCGTACCGGCCCCTAGTGTTGCTGGACGACACCGGGAAGGCGCTCGAGAGGATCGTTGCCTCCCGGGTCGTCCGGCATTTAGACGAAGTGGGGCCGAACCTGTCGGACGCGCAGTTCGGCTTCCGGTCGGGGCGTTCCACGCTGGACGCCCTGACCCTCCTCAAACAGGTCTCCGCGGAGGCGACCTCTCAGGGGGATAGGGTATTGGCGGTGTCCTTAGACATCGCCAACGCCTTCAACAGCCTGCCGCACGCTGTCATACGGGAGGCGCTCCGCTTTTTCGGGGTGCCCCCGTATCTGCGGCGGCTGTTGGAGGCGTACCTAGAAGGTAGAGAGGTCGCCTTCGTGGACGCCAGAGGACGGATGGTCCGACGCAACACGGCGTGCGGGGTTCCACAGGGGTCGGCCTTGGGCCCGCTCCTGTGGAACATGGGCTACGACTGGGTGCTCCGCGGCGCGCTCCCTTCTGGAGCGCGCCTCATCTGCTACGCGGACGACACCCTAGTCGTAGCCCGGGGCGGGGAATTCCCCGAATTGGTGCGCCTGGCCACGGAGGCCGTAACTCTCGTGGTCGGGCGCATAAGAAGGCTGGGCCTCGAGGTGGCCCTCAACAAGACCGAGGCCTTAATGTTTCACGGGCCTCGGCGGGGGCCACCTCCGGGGGCCCACATTTGTGTGGAGGGCGTCCGGATCAGGGTGGGGGCCCACATGAAGTACCTGGGCCTCACCCTGGACGGACGCTGGCGGTTCGAGCCCCACTTTAAGGGGCTCGGACCGCGCATAGTCAAGGCGGCAGCGGCGCTCGGACGACTCCTCCCCAACACGGGGGGGCCGGGTGCCGCCTGCCGCCGCCTTTACATGGGGGTCGTTCGCTCCATGGCCGTCTACGGGGCACCGTTGTGGGTCGACGCCCTCAGCGCCACCAATATCCGTACGCTGCGAGCTACGCAGCGTACCGTGGCGTTGAGGGTGATACGAGGATACCGCACGGTGTCCTCGGGGGCGGCCATGGTTCTGGCCGGCTCCCTCCCCTGGGAGTTAGAGGCGGAGGTGCTGGCCGCCGTATACGAGTATACGGCGGCTAAAAAACGGATGGGGGAGCCTCTGGCTCCCAGGGAAATAGAGGAGAAGAGGAAGACCGAGAGGGAGGACAGGATGGAGAGATGGAGGCAGGACCTGGCGGACGCGCAGTACGGTAGATATACTATCGACGCCGTCCGCCCGGTCCTGCGGGATTGGTGTAACCGAGGATGGGGCTCCCTGACGTTCCGTCTGGTGCAGGTGCTGACCGGGCACGGGTGCTTTGGTTGGTACCTGCACCGGATAGCTCGCAGGGAGCCTACCGCTGCATGTCACGAGTGCGGCGCTGAGACGGACATCGCGCAGCACACACTTTCTGAGTGTGCTGCGTGGGAGGAGCAACGCCGCACTCTGGCTGCGGCGGTAGCCCATTTTCCCATTGCACAGGGCGTGGTTACGGCCCCGGCGGTGGCGCTTTCGCTGCTGGGCCAACCGCTGGGGCGGCACGCTGAAATCTTTAGAGATCGCGTGTCGCCCCGACTATAGCGGCAGAGGTACACCGGGGGGTTTTTAGTCAGTAGGAGTCTGACATACCCTCACGCTGCCCCCGACGGCGTGAGGGTATCCATGTAGGATTTTCCCCTCGTACAAATAGGTCGCGAATTGCATGTATCAGGCAACAGCCAAAGCCGAGGTGTGCCGCGCACCCTTGAGCTAGTTGTCAAAATAAAATCGGCTGAGTGCCTTAAGCGCTCGCCTTAGTAGTCCGGTGAAGCTGTTAAGGCCTCGCTTGGTCAAAAGCGTAGTCAGTTCAAAAAAAAAAAAGAAAAAAAAAGATAGTATTCCTAAATACCCTCGTGAAAAGTACGATATAATTCAGTAATAAGATGCAATCCCCAAAGCCCAAGCAATTTTGCTATCGGGTCTTTAAAACCAGATACGCCACGGTGTGTTATTTTAATTCTATTCTAAAAAAGTCAGGTAAAATAGAACAATGGCTTCTTAATAATTTTCGCGATTATAGCATTGTTGAACTTGTTCATTAACCTGTTTAATCAATGTTATATCTAAACGTATTTATGATAGTTCCATATATATTGGCAAGATTACCTACATCTTTGTTGTTGCATTTTTTTTCTAGAGTTGACTACGCTATTGACCTAGCAAGGTCTAAACAGTTTCACCGGACTGCTTTGTTGTTGCATGATGTGCCACTGCTATTTTAACAGCATCAGGCACTTGAATTTATAACACGCTTTATATTTAGTAAATAAATGAATTAGAAAAATATATCGCAAGGCGATAGAGTCAATAGACCCTAACAATTTTTAAAATCTAATTTAGGCAGAAGGCATTTATCAATAAGAAATATTTAGAGGATTAACAAAGATTGGTAAAAGATATATACGATTTAGGCATAGTATTATAAAGCCAATATTTTAAACCCTATGAAACTTAAATCGCACGTAGTTGGATTTTAAACTAATTTATTAAAGTGAAAACTTCTTTATCGCATTGCGCGGTATTTTTTTTTTGGCTGGAGAAAATTTGTAATTTCCCGTCATGTCATATTAGTAAGCATAACCGACCGTAATGCGCTTTTTTTTAATTCTAGCACGGCAAAATTAAAGTACTATGCCTGATGGTAAACGCAGTACAATCCAAAAACAATGGCGATCACCGAGTGATACACTATCCATCGCCGGTCGCCGCTGTCATGCCGGCCGGTGAAAAGCTGGATATGCACAGGCTGATCCCGAAACGCGATACGCAAAAGAGAATCACTATGACGGGCTTTTTCGCCATATACATGGTGGTTGCGATCCAGTCAGGCTGTAAAACCCTACCACCCCGCTTTCACCATTGCCTCGTTCGTTATTCAGCAGGGTGCACCACGTGCAGGTGAGGTTGGCTTGGGTGTCTCAAGTCTTATGGTGTTATTCGACACCCCAAAATACACCGCGCTTGCGCGGCTTGCGTCAGTCCAGCGACGCGTACATCTGTGTACATCTAATACTTTGTATTGAGATTGTTCAACCCATCATATGTTTCAGTTTTCACTCCTGTCGGCAGTCCTTATGACTGCCTCGACTTCTTTTATGTGCTCTTTTTTTCCTGTGAATCTAAATTTAAAGAATATCAAATTGTAAGATAATGATTGAATAGTACCCTAATACTTAATAAATAGATTTCTCGATTAAATCTTTTTTTCGTTGTCTTTCTACTTTGGCAACCAATGCTTTTTATCGAAGATTATTACTATTATTAGCAAGTGGGTAAATAAAACAAAATGTATGTCTGTATCCCACTGAGAATCAAATTTAAATACGTATAGAAAAAATAATATATAACAAATATGAGTTTCTTGTGAATCTGTGGAAATGTCACTCGCTACAGTGTTCCTCCTACATTTATAGGTTGTATAAATATATTAATATACACACATTAAAAAAGTCTAAGCAACATGCGTGATATTACAAATTTTACCATTTATATTAATTAATTTCTAAGTATTTACTCAAACAAAGTCCGTAGGTAAGTAAACTTTTTGTTATTGATGACATACTGGCTGGTTGTAAAAAAAATTTGATTATGTTTTGTTTTTTCATAAAATTCAAATGACGGCGAATTTGTTTGAATTTGAGTGCGTTTTAATTGCTACGTTTAGTCTTGATTTTATAATTTTACCTACCATTTAAATAAGGTTAGCGACAAAATTGAATTGTTAGATATTCTTTACGTCATGAAGCGACGTCATTTGATGGCAGATGAAATGCAAAGAGCTGTAGGGATGTTGCAAGCGGGAAGTAATCAATCTCAGGTATCTCGA
>MU158763.1:885771-958991 GCA_015888305.1 Antheraea pernyi | reverse complement strand
TTGAGATCTGGCGATTGTGCAGGCTAGGGCAATACCCGGATGTTCTCCGTTGCAAAGTATTCACTGGTTCGCCGAGCTGTATGTGAACGCGTATTGTCATGCATTAACCTAAAATCGGAGCCAAAGGTTTGTGCAAAAAGGTTGTTTGTCTTGCAGTCAGTTGTATGTACCGGTCTTGTCGAGTGGTTGTACTCCTTTTACGGCCTGGGTGCTGTTCAGCGGGTTCTCCTGTATTATTGTAGCGCTGCCAAAGACGATAAATAACACTTCTATGAATGCCAAAATGTCGAGATACCTGTGATTGATTACTTCCCGCTTGCAACATCCCTACAGCTCTTTGCATTTCATCTGCCATCAAATGACGTCGCTTCATGACGTAAAGAATATCTAACAATTCAATTTTGTCGCTAACTTTATTTAAATGATTGGTAAAATTATAAAATCAAGACTAAACGTAGCAATTAAAACGCACTTAAATTCAAACAAATTCGCAGTCATTTGAATTTTATGAATAAACAAAACATAAGCAATTTTTTTTTTACACCCAGCCAGTATGTCATCAATAACAAAAAAGCACTGTGTTTGAGTAAATACTTAGAAATTAATTAATATAAATGGTAAAATTTGTAATATCACAATATTACAAGTTTCTTGATATAATTTCAATGAACTAACAAGATGGTGGCTATCTTGTTAGAACTTTCCATGGAGTTATTGTGGCATCTCAGAATTCATGGTCCGTGGTATTATTTTCCATTCACTTAAGTATATTATTTATATCCATGTTTGGCACATTATATTGACAATTTTTAATTTGACATACGTGAAAATTGAAAAAAATATTTTGTTTAAAAAAATGCAAAAATAACGCGGTTTGATAATTTTATCTACTTGCAACACTATATATATTTTAGAAGAAAATATAAAACTAAGAAAATAAAGAAAATAATAAACGACGAAAATGGCGACCCGGCGGCAGTCAGCTGTGCTATCCAAGGTAAATAAATTTAAATTGTATTTATTTCGCGGTTTAGAGCATCTATTATTACTAAATTCTATGCATGACATTATGATACTATTATTTTGGTAATAATTTTGAATCTTTACTTACATAATATGGTTCTATTTGGGGTACTAATATTATGTATGCGGTGACATACATTGCCAAGTTCATAATAAATGACCCTTTATTTCATTTGTATGTCATGGCATACATTGCCAAATTAGGGGTTTTGCTTTGCTTATTTGGTGTTTTAGCATTTTTTTTCTTTGTCGGCAGCAAAAGCTTCATACACGTGGCGGTAGAATTTTATCGCTAATTCCTATTCAGAATGCACCTTCTGACGATAGTGAACGTTCAGATATTGAAGACGAGATATGAGATATGCGCGCTTCGCTTTCTTTGTCAAGTTCCTCTGCACCCTCTATATCAATAGCTCTTCTTAGCTCTTGAGGATACTTTCCGATTTCATACTTTTACAGATAAGGAAGCTTCTATTGGATTTGGAGCGCAAGTGGTAATCGCTTTATGCAAAAGTATAAAGTCTAAACCAGCATTTTGTTTTCTGCGATAACTTTTTCACTTGTCCGGAATTACAGACAGACAGACAGACGCGGTGGGGGACTTTGTTTTATACTATGTAATGATTAATTAGGTTTAGGATAAGGGCGAAGTTCAGTGCATGTTGTAAATGTATTAAAATAATTTACAGTGAAATAGAGAATGCCATAGACAAGCTTTCTCGTGCCCACATGCAACATATCAAAGTATACGATCCACGCGGTGGGAAAGACAACGAGAGAAGGCTCACAGGATTACATGAGACGGCCAGTATTAACGACTTTAGTGCTGGTAAGTACATACCAGTTAATTTTTAAAATTAACAAAGGAAGCGATAATGGTTTCTTTTACTTTAGCATAAGGTAACAGTTATAAAATAATGGAAACAGATATTCGTGTCTTTATTGCTCGAAGTAAAATCGATGGCAAAAACCACTCACTATTGATATCTGACGGTTTTTTGTCAGCGGACGTGAATTGTTTACTACATAGAAACGTGACAGGAGCGGAGTATGGTCATAAGACTTAAACATTATCTAATTAGTTTGTTAAATATCGAATTTATTCCTATGTTTATGCCATTTCGGTATATTTTTTTTTTATTGTAGCACGGCAAAACGACTCCACTATGCCTGATGGTAAGTAGGTACGCTTACTATGGTACAATCCAAAAACAATGGCGACCACCGTGTGACACACTATCCATCGCTGGTCGCCACTGTCATGCCGGCCTGTGAAAAGCTGGATCCGCGATCCGCAGAAGCGAATCACTATGACGGGCTTTTTCGCCATATACATGGTGGTTGCGACCCAGTCAGACTGTAAACCCTACCACCCCGCTTTCGAAATTGCCTCTATCGTTATTTATATTTTTATTGAAAAGCTTTTCTAGATTTATGTTAGACCTCAACAATTACGGGGACAAGTTGAGATGAAAGTTAGGTTTTTTGGTGCAATTCTTTACCCAGTCTCATTTACAGGATATTAGTCCGAATAAGATTTATATCTCTTTAATAAGGCGTTAATATAATTATCAATTTTCTTGCGATTTAAACATTTTAGCGGTCTACTTTCAGGTGTCGAATGTAATTTATCATTCCTTGTTTAATGTTTCGATTTGATGGGCTTAATAACTGTTTCAGGAGTGGCGAGCCGCAGCAGCAGTATCAGGATACCACGACCGGTCTCAGAGAACAAATGCGGTTACCTTGAGGATCGTCGTCCGGCTTCGAATTGTGACCCTTACGCAGTAACTAACGCGCTGATGCGTACTTGTTTACTTGATTAATCCCTTTCTTAATTAAATTAATAAGCACGATACGTCTTTTGATAATAAAAGTGATACAATTCACGATTCTTTTACGGGGTATGTATGCATTACGTACAGGTTTATAACAATTGTCATCTTACCACACAAATTATACGCGATGTACGCGAAAAAATATGTTCAGAAATTTTGAGTTGTTTTACTATTGTATTTAAAGATGTTATCATGTCTAGTTTATATGTAAATCTTTTTTTCTTGTGTATATTTTGCTATAAATATTTGAAACAACGATATAGATACAATGAATGTTTATGATTTTATTTCGGGCAAATAAAATACTATTTACGATTTTACGTTTTTTATTTAAACACCTAGGGTGTTGAATCAGTATTATTTGTAAAAATGATTATAATCACGAAAGTATTTTTAGCGTACTCTATATTGGTATTTGTTTTTGTTAGACAAAATTTGAACTGACGAGTTTCTGTAGTCCTCTGCGAGTTCATACATACACAACAATGACATTTTATTGCCATTTCTTCTGACATTCCTTTAGAATCCTTTTTTTATATTGGAGTTTTACAACATATTTATATTATTTTTTGTGTTATTTATAGCAACGTGATACGAAAATAATAAATATCTCTATCAAAAGAGCAACTATTTCACATAACATTTCCCAAAACTCGATTAAGGATTGCTTTACTCATGTAAAATAAGCGTTTTACACGTAATTTGTATATGAAAACAAAACTATACTTTTTCTCCTCGAACTGACTACGCTATTGACCTGGCAAGGTATTAACAGCTTCACCGGACTACTAAGGCGAGCGCTTTGTATTATTACTAAATTCTATGCATGACATTATGATACTATCATTTAGGTAATAATTTTGAATCTTTACTTACATAAAATGGTTCTATTTGGGGTACTAACATTATGTATGCGGTGACATACATTGCCAAGTTCATAATAAATGACCCTTTATTTCATTTGTATGTCATGGCATACATTGCCAAATTAGGGGTTTTGCTTTGCTTATTTGGTGTTTTAGCATTTTTTTTCTTTGTCGGCAGCAAAAGCTTCATACACGTGGCGGTAGAATTTTATCGCTAATTCCTATTCAGAATGCACCTTCTGACGATAGTGAACGTTCAGATATTGAAGACGAGATATGAGATATGCGCGCTTCGCTTTCTTTGTCAAGTTCCTCTGCACCCTCTATATCAATAGCTCTTCTTAGCTCTTGAGGATACTTTCCGATTTCATACTTTTACAGATAAGGAAGCTTCTATTGGATTTGGAGCGCAAGTGGTAATCGCTTTATGCAAAAGTATAAAGTCTAAACCAGCATTTTGTTTTCTGCGATAACTTTTTCACTTGTCCGGAATTATTTTATATTCTTAGAGAAGATTATGGGATCTTTGGATTAGGAACAATCAGAAATAATAGATTGAGAGGTGCAGAAACAGAAAGAAACTCCGGGGTAGTCATGCTCAAGTTTCGTGTGATAAAAATCGTTTAGCCGTAGTACGGTGGAATGACAACAAAGCTGTGACATTGATAAGTTCCTATGTGGGGGTAGAACCAGTAAGTACCATAAAAAGATATTGCAAGGAGTCGAAATCAAAAGTTGACGTACAATGTTGACAAATAGTAAAAGAATACAATAAACATATGGGAGGGGTTGATTTAGCCGATATGTTTATTTCACTGTACAGAACCCCGTTCAAGACGCGCAGATACATCGGTATATTTGCCCAACTTCTGGACATATATATAAATAATGCGTGGCTTCTACACCGGAAAGATCACCTAAAATTAGGAAAACAATCCATCTCCTTGAAAGACTTTGGATTTGAACAATACGAAGGTCTCAAAAAATGCGAATGCACTAGTGTCAAATACAAAAAAAAGGGTACCACGAGCCAAACCAGTCGAATCGTCACGTTTTGACAACGTTGGTTATTTCATGACAATGACCACTCAAGGTCGATGTCGACTATGCTCTAAACTAACGGGTGTAGAATGCATAAAATGCCAAGTCCGCCTTTGTTTTGTAACAGGGGAAAATTCTAGAAACTGTCAAGTTGAGTACCATAAAAGAGTGTATTTTTTTTAAATTCCTAAAAATGATTAACTTATTTTTTTAAAAGTATAATTGTACTAATATTGAATTCTAAGTGTAAAAATCGTATCTTTTATTTCATACTTAGTTCGTAAAGTTATTGGCAATGTATGTTGTGGCATACATAAGTTTTCAGGAAAACTAAGCTTTTCAGATTTTTTTATTATATTTCTATAATAGTTTTAAGTGTATCAATTACAAATACAACAAAAAAAACCGTAATTACTGCATTTTATACTTTGCCAATTTAAGGGTTAAATATAATATTATTATACATTCTGGGGTGTTTGGCTGCTGGCAACATTAATGACGTCATGTAATGTTTCAAGAAAAATATTTATCTTTATTTCTTGACCTGCAGTCTTCTTTGATAATCCTTTTTGCTGTAACTGTGGCTATACGTACTTACTTTTATTAGATCTCTGAAAATTTAAAATATTTCAGTAAATAATAAAGTGTGCTCATAGTGCGTTATTTTTCTACAAAACAATATTGTGTAATGGCCAGTAATCAAGGAATACAAGGCCAAAATTCAGCGCCAACAGCTCCGGAAGATCTGCCACCGCCTTACTCTGCTGTCGTTGGAAATGCACAGTACGGGTTTGTCGCGCCTGGGAGCGGCCCCGTCACGGCGGGTGTCTCCCCATATCCACAACCCAAACAATTTACTCCTCCAGGCATATAT
Organism: Antheraea pernyi; assembly: GCA_015888305.1. Classification (NCBI taxonomy): domain Eukaryota; kingdom Metazoa; phylum Arthropoda; class Insecta; order Lepidoptera; family Saturniidae; genus Antheraea; species Antheraea pernyi. Next base: position 953,349 of record MU158763.1, on the reverse strand, counting down.
CCTTACCCAGCAACAGCCGCAACAATATTTGTGACAACTACACAGCCTCAGACAAGTGGTATACCACCACCTCCTCCGGGCGTGCCAGTAGGCTTAGTACTACCCGCAGTCGTGGGGACAGAACCCGCCACAATAACATGTTTCAATTGCAATAAAATTGTCACAACTAGAGTCACATACACAACAGCTTGGCACACACATTTAGTTGCTGGATCAATTTGTGTAATAACAATGTAAGTAGTATTTATTTCATTACTGCATGAGTTAGTATATGTCCAGAGTGGACACTTAAATCGAGCGTTGAGCGTGGCGGGGCGTGCGGCGTTTGTTTCAAACATATGCATTAACACAGGTGTCCTGAGTGGCGAACAATCGGTGCTCTTGGACGCTGCATGCCCCGCCGAATGCACATTCACTCGTACTGTTTTTTAGCATACATACATTTCTCAAAATGAAGTATTTGTGTAGATTAAACTAATATATTTTAGATTAGCAAATACACAAGTGTGTGATGCATGAATGTCAAAGCTTGATTTTTTTTTTTCGAACTGTCTACACTATTGACCTAGCAAGGTCTTAACAGCTTCACCGGACTACTGTAAAAGCTTGATATCTATTAATTTTACTTACCTTTTATTAGGAGTTGTCATTAACAGTTGAGATGTGTTTTTCACATATTATCCTAGTTCTGTACAAACTGTACTAAACCTTTTGTTCCTTCTGAATGTAACTATGTTGAACACAAGTTTAGATATAAATATGTATTATTTATATGTACAACATTGCGACAACGGTAAATAAATGCCAATTTTTTATTCATATAATAATATTTTAATTTTGTTATATATTAAACATTTGGTTGTTGAGTGACAAGTCGTGATAGTCTAGTGGTTTGAATGGGATGAAATCTCATATATCATTTCGATGTCCGCAAGTATGAACCATGTACCAATGAATTTTTCAGAGTTTGCATACATTTACTAATTTAAATTGGTAACACTATCGCAGGACAGTGAAGCAAAACATTGAGGGAAAACCTGAACCTGAGAAATGTTCTTGTAGTACTACTGTGTAGTACGACTGTAGAACTGTGGATTTCTCAAACTTTAAAATCACCAATATGTTGTGGGCTGGTGTGGTGATAATGCCCATACCCTCTTTTGGGAAGAGGCTTGGGCCCTGCAATGGGTGTCTTACAGACCGGTGATGGTGATGATGAAACAATTGACAATATTATTTGCAAGCCCCATTTTAGGGCTATATTCAAAAAGCTTATAGAGGACTATAAATGTCAGTAGTATTACATATGAAACAAATATATTAAGTGATATGTATGTAGAACACATATGTAATTTGACAGATAGACTTAGTATTTCTATTGCTCCACAATTTAAAAAAATATAGAAGGAAAGCTTATATATATATTAACTATGATAAGTGTTATAAATGCATGTTCACTTTAAGATCTATTAGTCACATGACGGCTTGTCATATTATTCAGTTATATATCTTTTTTTAAATGTGTTGAATAATGCGTAAGAGAAGGATTAGGCTATCAAACCAGTATAGCTTCAATCTTTATCATGGGTGGTATGACATAGAATGGTATTACATAGACTAATCCAGGGTTTATGCATGGGTAAGTGGCCCCATGCCCCTCCCAATTAAAGCATTGGATGTATATTGTGGAGATTTAGTCTGTAATAGTCTTAATAGATGTGTAAATGAAATGATGATCCAAGTATTCTCTGCTTCTTATATTGGTTGTATTTATATGAATACCTTTGATCTATAAGTGTCTCGTGTATATGGAGAGTCAAACACACATTTTTAACTATAATTGTAGTATTTCAAGGGAGTTGTATTATTTTTGAGAATAAATTAAGCTTACTAACATGCTGTTGATAATAATTAAAAACATAGTAAAAACATGTGATGGAAGACCACGAATATACAGTTAGAATAATAGGAATAAAGGCCTAAATTGAAATGTGTTTACATTATTATGATCATACAAATTAACTCTTTTTGTTTACAGGGTTTGTTCTCTTTGCTGCTTGGGCTTGGTGCCGTATTGCTTTGACACATTCAAAGATGCTGAGCACTACTGTCCTAATTGCAACACATTCATTGGAAAAAGTAATAAATGTTAATTTGGAAATTAATGAATGTAAAATTAATTTTTGGCAAATATTCATGTACTTTGATAAAATGATAATTCCTTAAAAAAGGTGAAAATTACTAATATTTTTTATTTCATCATAATGTAATATTGATAATACAGTTGGAACAATATCATGATTCGCAGTAACCTGATAGTACCACTTACCATTGAGTAGGACATCAGACTGTTTGTTGCTCCATAACATGAAATGTTGTGCACTCCAATGTAGTATGCTCGAAAATTGTGTTAATGGTCATGCATTTAAATAATGATAATAAACTTTTAGTGAAGATAATCATGATTAAACCTTGTATATTCTATTGCCTTGCTAGAATTACACACAAAGTCAGAGTCTGTTTCAAGGCATCTAGTATGTGCTTTATGATATGTATCTAGCATTAGTATGTTCTGGCAGCTGAAATTGAAAGTTAGTTCCTTTTTAATTCTTTGCCACCTTTGTTCATATTTTCATGTAACTTTTAGGAGACAAAGTTGGCAGTCTATATTTATAAATAATTACATTAACAAAGATTCTAAACTTTAATATCCCCAATTGCACCAACTATTACTATTGGTAGGAGCAACTACAACAAATAAATTTTTACACTTTATAAAATTGAGTATTTTAAGATGACAGATTGTGTCGTTATCTATAAAATTATCCATTGTGGTTATTTTAAATAGTTTAAAACGGTGATAATATGTTAATTTATCTTGTACTTGTAAAACTACACTGTAATTCAATAAAGCTCGAAAAGCAACAACCAATAACACATTTAGGTTTTAGATAGGTTACGGTATTTCACGAAACATCTTGTATATACCTTTTTTTTCAACTGAGGTTTTTGCAATTTGAAAATTTCAAATGTTTTTCTTAATTACTGAAGATAAACTGTCAATTGCTAATTCATATTAAAAACATGTAATTTGAATTTAACTTTTAGACTATATCAGCATTGGGCATATATTGCGCCGCAATTTAATTCATATAAATATTATACTATATATTACTGATACAATACTAATAAATTACCATGTAACAAAATCATTTTTTAACTTCATTTGAATAAATATTTTTTTAAAGTATATTGTAATGTGCAGTAATTGATAAAGGTGCAGTATGTATATTATGGTAGATCTAATATGAGGACTCGGTGCGCCGCGCCTAATTGTCGCTAAGGATGATGACTAACTATAAAAAGTAATATGGCAGTTATTATTTATTAGAAGTAACTTTTTTGAGAAATTATTTTATTCCTAAAATTAATTGGTTTTTTATCAGTTTTCTGTTTATAGGTGGTACCTTAAGTTGAATTAGTCCTTTATTACAATTTGTAATAGTTATTAATTACTAGTTCAAAATTATTTTTTGTTTATATATCTATAAGAACTAATCCTTTTTGCCATTGCCATTCCAATTTTTAACTATAATGTATATATAAATGAATTTGAGCTAAGTAATATGGCTGTGTAAATTGACCATATTTTGTAATGTATATGATAATTTGCATATTAAATGAATTGTGTAATTAAATTTATTTTTGTAGTTATATGTTTGTATTTAGATAATTGATGTTTTTTTTTATAATTGTCAACTTCCTTTAAGATAAGATATGTTTCACTATGTTTATTCATAAATAGTTTTAGTTATTTATATGGTGAGAAAGGAAAATATATAAAGATTTAACTTAACAAACATTTGATCTTTCAATTTAAATAGATATACTATTTTGTGTACTGAGAAGTGCAAATAACATTTTATCAGCTTTTAAGTTATCTGATAAGATAAATATACCAATGCCTAGCCGATAAAAACACATTCTAAAGGTGTTATGTTATAATCAATATGATCTGTTCTGACAAAACATTAATATTTATAAGTGTAAAAAAACATTACAATGGACATGAATGGTGGTGTGAATCCTGCCCAAGGTGGTGTAAATTCATTCAGAACTCGTGAAAATGAAATTGTATCCCCTAATCGTGATGCTCCACCTCCATACACTGTTATTGATATGCCAGTAACAACCCAGCCAGTGATACATCAGACTATAATTGTTCAACCAGCTTTAAAAGGTGATCCAATATGTCTTAATTGTCCCAGATGTGAAGAAAGAATTCTTACAAAAATAAAATATGTAACCACAAGGAGAACTCATCTGCTGGCTGGTTTTATTTGTGGATTTACTTTGTGAGTATAAAAGAATTTAATGACATATTTATAAACGTAATTTTTTTCTTTATTAGATTTGTGATATATTTTTTTATGTAATTGGAGGCAAATGTACAAGTGGGTCACCTGATGTTAAGCGATCACCATCATTCATAGACACTTGCAACACCAGGAGAACCACAAGTGAGCTGTCAGCTTGTGTTTGGGGGAGGTGGAGAGGAGGGGGTGGGAAGTGGTCTTCCGGTGCTCTCACTGACCAAACGAAACAACAATGAGAGCACTATTACTTCACGTTAGTGTTCTATGAGAGGGTGCTACTACTCGGGCGAGCCGACCCATTCATGCATAAACATAGCTTCAGCATGGCTCTAACTACGTACAAACAACATTTGTAAAAATAAGTTCAGTAAATACAGTTAGATGTTACTATTCCTTAGGTCTATATTGTTTTAAGATTCATGACACCACAATACTTGTTTCTGAAGAATATTTACTGATATTAAGCATTTTTACTGTCTTCAAATGAAACTTTTTTTTCTTCTCAAACTGATTACATTATTAATCTAGCAAGGTCTTAACAGCTTCACCAGACTATGTTCAAATGAAAGTTTCTAAAACAAATTATCATGGTATTGGATTTGATTTCAATAGTATTGGGAAGATTTTAGTATGCAGATAATATATGGATACCATTCTTATGTTCAGACCTATCTAATTGTTGTTATTTTTGGCCTTTAACAAATTCATCTAGTTATAAAAAAAACATTATTGAACTACCATATTTATTTTCAGTTGGTGTTTGATATGCTGTCTTGCTGCAATCCCATATTTGGTACCTACATTTAAGAGAGTTGACCATTATTGCCCAAATTGTGGGACTGTTCTTGGACATTATTCGAAATTATAATTACGATAGTATAATCAAATATATTTATAAGGTCATAGCTCAAAAGTTTCCATTTCATTCCTCTTGACATGATATAGTCGAAGCAGTTACATCAAATTATAATAATATAAAATTGTATAAAAGTAATTTTCAGGATATTGGATTGTGATTTAATAATACAAGCTATGAATAACATAAGGATTTAACTATTTATGTTCTGTTTCAATTCCTTAGAAAACATATTTATACAATGGTACAATTATTATCTTACATACCTGATGTCCATTCTTCATTACTAAATTTACAAAAAGAATAATTCCACAAGTTTGTACATTTTTTTAATTGTAGTATTTAATTTGATGCCTCAATTAATGATATATGATAAATTAATTGTTCTCAATTGAATTAATAATTTAATTCTATAATTTAAGAAGAGTTTGTTTATTAATTTCACTTGTAATAGAATAAACCTTTATTAGTATACAGGGAATTCTAATTTCAAGCACATTAGCTAAATGGTATTTGAATGAAACGTTAGCCCTTTGCACTCATAGTTTCTCTATTTGTATTACCAGCTGCTCGAAACAGCGATTGTCTGCTATTACCGAGAGCATAACAATCTGTAAGTAGTGACCATCATTTAATTGTCTCCACTACGGAGCCCTTGAGAGCAAAGGGTTAAATTAATGAAGATGAGAAGATAACACATTTTAATCACCTAATAAAAATACATTTGTATAGTAAAAAGTTAATAAACTAAAGTTCGAGACCAATAATATTATAGAAAATTATTTTTTTAAGGTGTACTCTAATGATGTATATCAAATGTTTTGGAATAATTAAATTTTTTATATTATCGCCAGTATTTTATTAATACCATTATGTCATTTTTATAATTATTTTTTAAAGATAGTAACTTAATATTATTGTACAATATGATATTGTCTCATACACTATTTTTTAATAACACATCTGTATATGTAGACTCTTAGCTATACGGCACTTGTAATCTGTAACAATCAGATGCAATCTTCCATTTGCCGTCAACAGCTACGATGATGAAAGTTTGTTGAAACGGTTTCTTCGTATCATCATTCTGGTACGTGACATCTCCACAAGCCTGTATAAGGTATGTTAATTTGTTCGACACAATATTTTCTGAAATGGGTTGGGCGTCAAGGGTCTTTAGAAAATGACAACTTGCAGGTAGATCCATGAGGAATTTCTGTATCTTGTCACTGCCATTGATACCATTTCCATTCCACACAAGTAAACCAGTGTCCAGATAAAGCTTCGAGATTAAATGTCTGCTGTTATCCACTTGTTTGTAGAAAAGTCTAGTGAAATCTTCAGCCGTTTCACAAGCATTATCCACGTTTTTTACAGCTACTTCGGACATAGTTTAACTCTATTTGTAAATTATGTTTGTCAAAATTTAAAAATCAAAATTTTCTATAGCAGTCGTGTTTCACAGATTATAGATATATATATTTGTTCAAGGCAAAGGTATCTAGACCATGCAGCCAAGTCAAACGTCATTTCATGATTACCGATACTGGAGTACCTACGTATTTTGTAATAATTTCAATGTTCTAACAAAATGGTGGTTCCCTCGTTAGATCTTTTCTTGGAGTTTTTGAAGCATTTCAGAATTCCAGCTCCATATTTGCCATCCACTTGTACACAATAACCGAACTAAATTACGTAAAACACCACCAATATTACAAAATATTGAGCAAGATTATGAATAAAATATAAAGACCACTACGGACATAATAATATATTATTCAGTACTCTTCATAGACTGTTTTTTTTAAATGGCAACGCGTTCGCTATGTCAAGTAGATGAACCATAAATGTAGTAGTAATAATATTCGTCTAATAGGACAGGCGAAGGATTAATCCATACTGCCAATTCTGAAGTTGTCAATATAGGTAGTTCTTATGTATTCTTAAGGCCTAATCGCCAAATCTTCTATAGTTCTTATGTATTCTTTAGTCAGTTTTATGTCCAAGTTAATGTAAAGGCATACGCGCCAAATCTTTTCTATGTCCAAATTACTGTAAAGGCAGAAACGCCAAATCTTCTATAATATATTCTTTTATCCATCTTTTTTATCTTAATTTATTTGTTAATAGTAGCGTACTATGTTCCAGAGAGTTTGTTGATTTCCATTGTCGAGTAATTAATTCAATATTCTAACAAGATGGTGGCTCCCTTGTTAGAACTTCCCATGGAGTTTTTGTGGCATCTCAGAATTCATGGTCCATGGTATTATTTTCTATTCACTTCACTTATGCACAATAAACAAACTATATTACATATAACACCACCAATTTTACACAATATAGAGTCAAGTAACACAAGATTATGAATAAAAAATAAAATCCACTACATGACAGACTAAGATCCCGCCAAAAACTCTGAACCATAAATGATGGAGATTGCATATACGTTTTTTTATTTAGGTATTCAAACCGGGCAAACAGACAACACAATACATGTAAACTACACATAAAATTTTGTTACGTTATAAAACTCGAAAATATAAATGATTAGCACAATTTAAACTGTGACAATAATTATACTATACTTATTTGTCTACTACTGTACGGTTTTAAAAATAGTTTATTGAAAATATTCTAGGTTCTCTCCGAGCAACATTAGAAACATTCCACATGTAGGAAATAGGTAAAAAATGTTAATGTTTTCAATTTTAGTAATATTTGGTTATATTATTCCTATATACGTTCTTGACACGGATAAAAAAATAAATATAGTATAAGACTGGTTAACGAAATAGGTTTTAAAAACACATGTGTCAGTGTGAAGCTGTGATCAGCAATAACTAGATATCGGGTCGGCGCGAAAAATAGGTCTCGGTAAATAACACCTCACTTGAAATGTGAGCTTTTATTTTGTTTAGTTTGTTTGAAACACAGCCAATGTAAGCACGTTTCACATGCCGCAGTGTATTCAAAAGATGCAAAAATAATACCCGAAAAAGCCGCAAAAAATTTAACGGCCGGAGTATCTTACTTTCGCTAAATACATGTCGAATAAGTCATATTTTAAGCTTTCAACTAACAAATAATATAAAATTTTGAACAAAATTGCCGATTTTATACCTGTGGCCATGTTTATAATGTTTGGCCAAGGCTCTTCAACCACGCACAATAACGGGGAAAAGTACTTTATTCATTGCGTGCGTAGTGAATTCACACTAAATGTTGTTTATGTTGTCTTTTAATTTGTGAGGGGAGTAATTTATTGCTTTGCTCGTTTTATCGTATTAGATAATATTTTGAACATTTGTGACTTTATTACTAGGTGTCATGGTTGTGATTAGGTTGAACTTAAAACTGTTTTAAAACTTTTTTTCTTCCTTTCTTAGTAAACAAATAGCTACACATAAGTATATATTTACGCGGACAGTTTTTAGCTTCGATTGTGTGCGTGACCCTTTATCTAGTTATTGTTGATCGAAGGTGTGAAGGCTAGTTGCAGTAGGTACACTCGAATTCAGAATAGTTTCATTATTGTCAATTACATATCATATTTAATTTGAAGTATTATCAAAGTGTCTGTGATTATGTAATAATCCTTTGTAAATATTCTATGTATATAGTCCACTTCAAATGTTTTAACCACTCTGAAGTAGATGCGATTTTAACACGAATTTAGGTATCAGAGGGACGGACATAGATTTGGTGAAAGGGGAGTAGACTCGCGCACTCTCGTATATTATCTATTGCACCCACGTTGACACATATGTCCTGTCATTACAAGTTGCAGTACAATCGCATTCAGAGTACTTTTGTTGTTGTTAATTTCATGTTATTGCTGTTTTCGTTGTTTTATATTTGTTATTAGAAGACCACTTCCACTTCGAAAATGATGTTTTTATGGAAGGCGTTGTCTATTACAAATTATATATGTATTTTATTTACAATAATAGTATCGTAAGACGCATAACACCTGTACAATATATGCTACAAGATATATCCAACAGATAGAACCAAATACTGCTGAGGGGGATCATTCAATTAAAGTACGCGATCACCCAAAACTCTCCAACCACGTGAATGTTATTTGAACTTAGTAATAACTGACTGAAATAGATTGCACGGTAATGAAATATAATAGGGAAATTTGGCTATTAAAATTAAGCACAGACAAATACATTTGTATGGAATTTGAATGTAATTTAACTTACACCCGGTCTGTGCTCTCCCTGCTCTCTTCCTCTTAGCTACGCCACTCCAATGAATTGTTCCGGGGCCATCATATTAAAGTCAATATTTTAAGAAATATTTTATTGATAATGTCTTTAATTATTATGATACAAAGAGGTTTACGAATTATAAAAATTAGATAGTACAATAATTACAACTAGACACTTATATCTATATTAATCAGGACGTTTGACACAATATTTCACTAATATAAACTCATCTAAATGTAAAGAAATAAAATCGTTAATTTAAATTTTTCGTTGAAATTGGCAATGCCACCATCCAAAATGGTTCGGTAAAGCAAATCCAGTTTACGCGACAAACACTTCCCATGACTCTGACAAGACAATTATGTTGTAATTGTTTAGTATCACCTTTGGCTAACTTATTATTGCATTTTCGTATCAAGTTTAAACAATTCTTTAATCTCTTCAGGTAATACTGTTTCGAATGTCAACGAGTTCTAGTATGAATTAATAATCATTCAATAAAAAAGGGGTTCTTTTTAGTCGGACAGTTATTACTAACACCTCTAATGAAAACGAGATTAAACTAAAATGAACAATACACACAATGATTGACTTACACCGTGCCCTTGAATGCAATTATCAATTTACTTTTTAGAACACAAATAATTCACAATTTTAACAACTATCAGCAAGCAAACAAACTAAAATTAAATGTTAAGATTAAAGCTTAATGTAGATAAGTTATAATCAAACTAAATATATTTTTTTGTATCTGGCAATGTTCAAAATTAGCCAAAGTGACAACACTTAAAATTGAGGTTAAAATTTGAGGTCTAGTCATATGTTGCAAAACGAAATTTGGTCTACCGAATTAGATTCCCCGTCTTGGATACGGCAATTAGCGTCCCTTTTATAACCTAAAAAAATTACTTTACTGAGAGATATTGTAAAGAATGTAAGGCGGAAGTCGCTTAAGCAGATCAGTTTGAATGCATCTAGCAACCGCTGACGCCATATTTAAAAAGAAAGCATACCAAAAAAAATCGAAGTGTTTGGAATAATTTATTAATTTAAATCTATAATATTTAATGTTTACTATTTACTGAATATTTATAGTAACTTCATTAGTAATATTTTTCTTTAAAATAAACCACTAAAATCAGCCAGCTGCATGGACAATATGACCAGATATAATAAAATCCGATTGTTTTGATCATTCCATTATACATATTTTAAAATAGAAAGCCCATCGCCACAGACTTCTGAAATTAAGAAGCAAGGCAAATAAATTAAAAAACATTAACATTACGTATCTTTTTTCTAGTATATTGTGATTCCGTATTTTGATATAGAAATTAATTTCCATATCCCATTACAGCATAAAAATAATATTATGGCTCTAGGTAAAATATAAACTATAATAATATATTTCTAAAGATTAAATAACATTCCTTAAAATTGAAATTTGTAGAAGTTTATTTATTAGGCAAATTAAAGCCTTTTTAAAAGCAGCACTTCTAATAATTTATGTAAATAATAATAATTTTCAAATTGATAAATATAATTAAACAATAAGGTTGGCTTTTTAATAAGGAATCAATAATAACTGATTGAGTTCATATGAATGCAATACAATTTCAAAAGGCCATTTTGTGTTTCTTAAAATCAATAACCCGAAATGCAAGATTGGTATGACATCACTAACACAGGACCAGTGTTATGATGGGGAAATTGGGTAAACAAGAACACACTGACAATACGATTTCACGTTGTGGTTTTTGCGGTTTATTTAATGATTTTATTTAAATAGGGCATTGGGGTTATTTTGAAAAAATGTTACCAGCTGTAAAATATCATTACGCTTCTCAGAATTTTTGGATTTTCGGATTATACCCATTTTCCGAATTATCCCAATGCCCCCGTACACTTAAGTAAACAAATAGTTACGGGATATTGTTACATTTACCGAAAAATTACTATTGTTTAGAAGTCCTTAAGAATTATTAATACGCCTTTTTAAGAAGCAACTTATTGATTACAAACAATGTTGATTGCTATTAATATTACATGACATTCATTGAAAAAACAAATTTTATATTCGTTTGGGGGGGGAAACACTATAGATACGAACTCTATGGCTAATGGACGACTATAAATTAAATATGGGATCCAAATTTAAATATTGTTGGAAAAAAATTATAAAAAAATATTACGTCATATAATTCGGGAGATATGTCAGATAATTTATTTTTTGTCTTATACTGAGATTAATAATATAAACCACCTGAAAAATGATTTATGTAGTAATTAAAATTTTCCTCTACATAAGAGTAAATCGCCAGTACATAAAAATAACTCGGTGTACACAAACCACGTGTAAATGGACACACAATTCATCACAGAACGTAATCAAGCTTTCTATTTTATACTGCAGCATAGTTGTGATTAAAACATAGTTTTAATGTATGTATGCAAATTGAACTTTACATAATATATTATACAAGGCATGGTTCAATTCACAATATTTGATATATACATAATAAAAAATAAAATAATAATTAAAACAAACACTATTATATTGTGAATGATTGGAATTTTTTAAACATTTAAATGAAAAAGCTTACAGACCAGCGACGTAAGGATAATATGGATAGGATAGAAGATATTTAAAATTAAATCATTTTCTTATCACAATACACATTCATTGGGATTATTGTTTTCAAATTAACGGAATCCTAAATGTGATGATAAGATTGATTATACATAATAATTATATTTTTTTTATATTATTTAATTTTGATCATATCATTTGAAATATTTCAATAATTTAAAATTTCATAAATTTTGTCAGTCACAGCTTATATATTAGACAGCGAGTCTCTTACTGCGTAGTGAGTAATATTATGACCGGACGCAGTTAGAGCGCATAGCGCAGCGTGATGTTATCTAAGCCCATTAGGAGGCGGGTAAGAACGACACCTCGAAACAACGCGAAAATCTTGTATACTTAATTGTTATTTTTCTTCTAACCCCACCTGTAATTACACAAAAAAAAATGTATAACAATTTAATCATTCATTTTTTTTATTACATTTTTCACAAACTTTGCCGTTTTTGGCGGGATTTTGAAATGTCATGTAGTGGTTTTTATGTTTTATTCATAATCTTGTGTTATATGTCTCTATATTATGTAATATTGGTGGTGTTTCACGTAATATAGTTTGGTTATTATGCACAAGGGAAGTGGATCGGAAATAATACCACGGAACATGGATTCCGACTTGCCACAAAGTCCCTGGAACATTCTAACAAGACGGCCACTGTCTTGAAATGATAGCAAGAAACTTGTAATATCGTTACCTATTCGACAATGGCAGTAGTAATCTAGTAGATTGGTTGCCAAAACAAAATCAGTGATACTAATCGATCAAATCACAAACCTGCATAGGCCCATTGTGCACATCCATGTGTTTATTGGACACATCCATCATAAGTCTTTCCTGAGAACAAAAAACAATAGGATACACAATATACTGTAATATTAATTGGATATTGGAATAATATAGATTAATATTTATCTTAATCAAATCACTTATTGTAAATAATAATTATATTTTTATGAATGTATGATTAGTTGTTAGATAGATTAAATAGTCAAATAAATATAAATAACATATTACAAGACTCGAGGCGTAAACAAAATCTAAGGCCATATACGAGTTCTACTATATCTAATAAGATCTATTATATCTATATATTATTTATGATTTATTACGTGCGACGGTGTATACATATGTTATTGTTTTACAAGTACCGATATTAATATAAATCACTCCAGATTATAGATATATGTAGCATATCTAACTTTTCGGATCTCTTTAATAACTAATGGTTGGTCCAGTGGTCAAAATTCGACCATAATAAAGGGTGCAAGGTTTTTCTTCACATGTTGATATAAGTGATATTTAATATATGTACAGTGTATTGCAGATTCTAAATAGAATTAATGAGAGTGTAGTATGACGAATACAGATTTGTAAATAAAAAAACTTCGACTTGTCGACAGTATGGAAAATGTGTAAATATTTCTGATTGAGAAACTGGTGAGGAAGATATATTTCACTGTTTTGTCTCTGTATATTTATGTATACTAGCGGGCAGACCGGACCTTGTCCTGCCTGGATATAGTTTCTGTATGAATGGGTCGGCTCGTCCGGGGTAGTATTACCCTCTCATAAAAAACCGACGTGAAGTAACTATGCTTGCATTGTTGCGTTTCGTTCGGTCAGTGAGAGCGCCGGAGGCCCACCTCCTTTCCCCTCTCCTCTCTCCCCTCACTCCCTTTCCCCCAAACACAGGCTGGCAATGCACTTTTGACTCTCCCGGTGTTGTTAGTGTCTATGGACGGTGGCGATCACTTAACATCAGGAGATCCACAAGTTCGTTTGCCAGTTATGATATTTTAAAAAAAGATAACCTAACGTAGTTAGCGCTATACGTTATCTGAAAACTAACATGTTGGGGTTACATCCAATAACAAAGCGAAACACTCAATCATTCCGGCACCATAAGAAGAAAATATAAAAATATTTACATATTGTTATAATGAGTCGATTTAAATTATAATGATTAAATCGCTCGAAATTACGGTACACCGATCAACACTGACTACAATTAGTTTAGCCATTTAAGCATGACGGAAGAGCAAATTTACACATATACTAGCGGACCTGGCGGACGTTGTCCTGCCTTGATGATAAAAAAAAATCCTAAAAGTCAACCGCAACGCCACCTACCGGGTCCAATTGTGAATCTAAACCATTCTCGGATCCACTGGAACACGCACACAAAGTTTTATTAAAATCGGTCCAACCGTTTAGGAGGAGTTCAGTGACATACACGCGCACAGAAGGAATTTATATATAAAGATAATTGTATATCAGACTAGATCTATATACATATATATTACATTATAATATTTTTATATAATAGCACAATCATTTTTTTGTAAACGATACCTAATACAAGATGTAAATTCGATCAAACTTGTGTAGTTTTCTCCGAAGAGTATCGTTAAATAACCACAATTCATCGCCAATGTAAAGTCAGGTGTTAACTAAGACACATACTATGCGGATCTGATTTATTACGTGCGACGGTGTATACATATGTTATTGTTTTACAAGTACCGATATTAATATAAATCACTCCAGATTATAGATATATGTAGCATATCTAACTTTTCGGATCTCTTTAATAACTAATGGTTGGTCCAGTGGTCAAAATTCGACCATAATAAAGGGTGCAAGGTTTTTCTTCACATGTTGATATAAGTGATATTTAATATATGTACAGTGTATTGCAGATTCTAAATAGAATTAATGAGAGTGTAGTATGACGAATACAGATTTGTAAATAAAAAAACTTCGACTTGTCGACAGTATGGAAAATGTGTAAATATTTCTGATTGAGAAACTGGTGAGGAAGATATATTTCACTGTTTTGTCTCTGTATATTTATGTATACTAGCGGGCAGACCGGACCTTGTCCTGCCTGGATAATAATAAAAAAAAATCGAAAATTCAACCGCAGCACCACTTACCGGGTCCAATTATTAATCTAAACCATCTCAGATCCATTCGAACACGCACACAAAATTTCATCAAAAGCCTCCTAGTCGTTTAGGAGGAGATCAGCGACATACACACGTACAGAAGAAATTTATATATAAAAGATATAGATTTACTAACGAACCTGTGTTAGCCTCTCCGCATCAGCAAAACTGTGGATTTGATTAGCACCCTTCGCTTGCTGAAGGTCACTCTGTAGTGCGTCAATTTTCTTCTGCATCTGTATAATATATTAAAAAAAAATAAAGTAAAAAATATGTTACTTGATGCAATCACGATCCATCACCCGGCGACGTATTAACACATATGTAGAAACAAAAGTGAAAGAAGAAAGTACAATACGACACTTATTTGTAAGAGCGAATGACGACTTTAAGTTTTGTATGTCGTCGGTTTGGTATCGATTCGTACATTTATTACGGACACAAAAGCACAAACAGTGCAAAAACAACCCGTTGTCATTGTTAATACCTCCTCAACGATGGCAGGCAATGATTTCTCTATGCAGGAGTATGCAAACGCCAGAGGTTCCTACGTAAAAAATTCATTCTCTCAATGTAATGTTTAGTACAAAGTAAAATAAAAATATTAAAGACAGTTAGTCCAATTTAAAGGTTCATTATAACAATATGAGTACAGTTTTAGTAATTCAATATTATAAATCCCAAATACAAAATATAAAAAATAGATTTAATGCAAAATCAATATCAAACATATTTAAAAGTCTTTGCCAAAATTTCTGTAAACTTTCTGCTATTATTTAATTAAAAGACTTCTCCAATAAATATATAGTCAATCTAATGTAAATATAAAAGGCCGTGTATAATTTAAAGAAAATAACGAAAAATAAATACATTGTGGTTATATAGAACCTCCTTTTTTTGAAGTGTTTTAGCTAAATATATTTACCCCAATTATATATATAGGCACTAGCAATTTTGCTCGCGGTTTCATAGGCTGTGTATATAGTGTAATTATTTTTGACTCGTTATTTCATGTTATTGGAATTATTGTGGGGGGGGGTATCACAACTCTTACGTAATATAAAAGGATCGAAAATAATTTTAAAAATGATGGCGATAATCCTACCGAGGCAACGCATTTTTATGGCAAACTGAAGTTAACCATTGTTAATACAAAACACTATAGATACGAACTCTATGGCTAATGGACGACTATAAATTAAATATGGGATCCAAATTTAAATATTGTTGGAAAAAAATTATAAAAAAATATTACGTCATATAATTCGGGAGATATGTCAGATAATTTATTTTTTGTCTTATACTGAGATTAATAATATAAACCACCTGAAAAATGATTTATGTAGTAATTAAAATTTTCCTCTACATAAGAGTAAATCGCCAGTACATAAAAATAACTCGGTGTACACAAACCACGTGTAAATGGACACACAATTCATCACAGAACGTAATCAAGCTTTCTATTTTATACTGCAGCATAGTTGTGATTAAAACATAGTTTTAATGTATGTATGCAAATTGAACTTTACATAATATATTATACAAGGCATGGTTCAATTCACAATATTTGATATATACATAATAAAAAATAAAATAATAATTAAAACAAACACTATTATATTGTGAATGATTGGAATTTTTTAAACATTTAAATGAAAAAGCTTACAGACCAGCGACGTAAGGATAATATGGATAGGATAGAAGATATTTAAAATTAAATCATTTTCTTATCACAATACACATTCATTGGGATTATTGTTTTCAAATTAACGGAATCCTAAATGTGATGATAAGATTGATTATACATAATAATTATATTTTTTTTATATTATTTAATTTTGATCATATCATTTGAAATATTTCAATAATTTAAAATTTCATAAATTTTGTCAGTCACAGCTTATATATTAGACAGCGAGTCTCTTACTGCGTAGTGAGTAATATTATGACCGGACGCAGTTAGAGCGCATAGCGCAGCGTGATGTTATCTAAGCCCATTAGGAGGCGGGTAAGAACGACACCTCGAAACAACGCTAAAATCTTGTATACTTAATTGTTATTTTTCTTCTAACCCCACCTGTAATTACACAAAAAAAAATGTATAACAATTTAATCATTCATTTTTTTTATTACATTTTTCACAAACTTTGCCACATAATATAGAGACATATAACACAAGATTATGAATAAAACATAAAAACCACTACATGACATTTCAAAATCCCGCCAAAAACGGCAAAGTTTGTGAAAAATGTAATAAAAAAAATGAATGATTAAATTGTTATACAGGTTTTTATGTTTTATTCATAATCTTGTGTTATATGTCTCTATATTATGTAATATTGGTGGTGTTTCACGTAATATAGTTTGGTTATTATGCACAAGGGAAGTGGATCGGAAATAATACCACGGAACATGGATTCCGACTTGCCACAAAGTCCCTGGAACATTCTAACAAGACGGCCACTGTCTTGAAATGATAGCAAGAAACTTGTAATATCGTTACCTATTCGACAATGGCAGTAGTAATCTAGTAGATTGGTTGCCAAAACAAAATCAGTGATACTAATCGATCAAATCACAAACCTGCATAGGCCCATTGTGCACATCCATGTGTTTATTGGACACATCCATCATAAGTCTTTCCTGAGAACAAAAAACAATAGGATACACAATATACTGTAATATTAATTGGATATTGGAATAATATAGATTAATATTTATCTTAATCAAATCACTTATTGTAAATAATAATTATATTTTTATGAATGTATGATTAGTTGTTAGATAGATTAAATAGTCAAATAAATATAAATAACATATTACAAGACTCGAGGCGTAAACAAAATCTAAGGCCATATACGAGTTCTACTATATCTAATAAGATCTATTATATCTATATATTATTTAAAAGTGGTAGAGCCACGCTGGAGCTATTATTAGTTTCTGTATGAATGGGTCGGCTCGTCCGGGGTAGTATTACCCTCTCATAAAAAACCGACGTGAAGTAACTATGCTTGCATTGTTGCGTTTCGTTCGGTCAGTGAGAGCGCCGGAGGCCCACCTCCTTTCCCCTCTCCTCTCTCCCCTCACTCCCTTTCCCCCAAACACAGGCTGGCAATGCACTTTTGACTCTCCCGGTGTTGTTAGTGTCTATGGACGGTGGCGATCACTTAACATCAGGAGATCCACAAGTTCGTTTGCCAGTTATGATATTTTAAAAAAAGATAACCTAACGTAGTTAGCGCTATACGTTATCTGAAAACTAACATGTTGGGGTTACATCCAATAACAAAGCGAAACACTCAATCATTCCGGCACCATAAGAAGAAAATATAAAAATATTTACATATTGTTATAATGAGTCGATTTAAATTATAATGATTAAATCGCTCGAAATTACGGTACACCGATCAACACTGACTACAATTAGTTTAGCCATTTAAGCATGACGGAAGAGCAAATTTACACATATACTAGCGGACCTGGCGGACGTTGTCCTGCCTTGATGATAAAAAAAAATCCTAAAAGTCAACCGCAACGCCACCTACCGGGTCCAATTGTGAATCTAAACCATTCTCGGATCCACTGGAACACGCACACAAAGTTTTATTAAAATCGGTCCAACCGTTTAGGAGGAGTTCAGTGACATACACGCGCACAGAAGGAATTTATATATAAAGATAATTGTATATCAGACTAGATCTATATACATATATATTACATTATAATATTTTTATATAATAGCACAATCATTTTTTTGTAAACGATACCTAATACAAGATGTAAATTCGATCAAACTTGTGTAGTTTTCTCCGAAGAGTATCGTTAAATAACCACAATTCATCGCCAATGTAAAGTCAGGTGTTAACTAAGACACATACTATGCGGATCTGATTTATTACGTGCGACGGTGTATACATATGTTATTGTTTTACAAGTACCGATATTAATATAAATCACTCCAGATTATAGATATATGTAGCATATCTAACTTTTCGGATCTCTTTAATAACTAATGGTTGGTCCAGTGGTCAAAATTCGACCATAATAAAGGGTGCAAGGTTTTTCTTCACATGTTGATATAAGTGATATTTAATATATGTACAGTGTATTGCAGATTCTAAATAGAATTAATGAGAGTGTAGTATGACGAATACAGATTTGTAAATAAAAAAACTTCGACTTGTCGACAGTATGGAAAATGTGTAAATATTTCTGATTGAGAAACTGGTGAGGAAGATATATTTCACTGTTTTGTCTCTGTATATTTATGTATACTAGCGGGCAGACCGGACCTTGTCCTGCCTGGATAATAATAAAAAAAAATCGAAAATTCAACCGCAGCACCACTTACCGGGTCCAATTATTAATCTAAACCATCTCAGATCCATTCGAACACGCACACAAAATTTCATCAAAAGCCTCCTAGTCGTTTAGGAGGAGATCAGCGACATACACACGTACAGAAGAAATTTATATATAAAAGATATAGATTTACTAACGAACCTGTGTTAGCCTCTCCGCATCAGCAAAACTGTGGATTTGATTAGCACCCTTCGCTTGCTGAAGGTCACTCTGTAGTGCGTCAATTTTCTTCTGCATCTGTATAATATATTAAAAAAAAATAAAGTAAAAAATATGTTACTTGATGCAATCACGATCCATCACCCGGCGACGTATTAACACATATGTAGAAACAAAAGTGAAAGAAGAAAGTACAATACGACACTTATTTGTAAGAGCGAATGACGACTTTAAGTTTTGTATGTCGTCGGTTTGGTATCGATTCGTACATTTATTACGGACACAAAAGCACAAACAGTGCAAAAACAACCCGTTGTCATTGTTAATACCTCCTCAACGATGGCAGGCAATGATTTCTCTATGCAGGAGTATGCAAACGCCAGAGGTTCCTACGTAAAAAATTCATTCTCTCAATGTAATGTTTAGTACAAAGTAAAATAAAAATATTAAAGACAGTTAGTCCAATTTAAAGGTTCATTATAACAATATGAGTACAGTTTTAGTAATTCAATATTATAAATCCCAAATACAAAATATAAAAAATAGATTTAATGCAAAATCAATATCAAACATATTTAAAAGTCTTTGCCAAAATTTCTGTAAACTTTCTGCTATTATTTAATTAAAAGACTTCTCCAATAAATATATAGTCAATCTAATGTAAATATAAAAGGCCGTGTATAATTTAAAGAAAATAACGAAAAATAAATACATTGTGGTTATATAGAACCTCCTTTTTTTGAAGTGTTTTAGCTAAATATATTTACCCCAATTATATATATAGGCACTAGCAATTTTGCTCGCGGTTTCATAGGCTGTGTATATAGTGTAATTATTTTTGACTCGTTATTTCATGTTATTGGAATTATTGTCATAGGGCGCGTTCCACAAGACGTTCACAACGCTCAAACAGCTTTTTAGCCGTTCCACTAGACGACCGCGAGCGTTGCGGTCGCGCCGAAAACGTCATTAATGACGTCATAACAAACGCCCACGCGAAGCTCACGACGCCCCATGTCTGAAGATGGGTCGATGTGAGCGTTGACAAAATTGGCGGGATTTTCAATAAAAATGGCGACCCTAAAAATGTCATTGTTTGATGCAGTAGAATATTTATATGAAATAACATATTGTATTTAATGGATCAATTTATTAATATATTTACATGAAATATGTTAATTATGTTTTGATAATTTTACATTCTATTTAAAAATGTTTGCAATCGTTAAATTCTGAGAGGAAATTAATTTATTTTCACTTAATGATAATTTAATATTTTTTATTAAACTAAAATATATATTTTATGATTTTTAATAAATAAAGTTTTAAATAAGAAAAATATATCATTTGTACACTTTATAAAACATAGTTCAATAAATAATATAATTATCATCAAATATCCTACTGTTGGCTCAGAAGACATTCTTATTTTATTTGAACGCAAATTAATTAAATACTGCACTAAAATTAAATATAAAAATTGAATTATACATTTATCTTTCAATATACTTAAATCAATTTACATAATAATTATTACAATTTACTGTTAGGACATAACCTTTTAAAACTTTTACTTTATTATTTCTAGATCGCCATTTGTATTATTTAACTGAATGGTCACAACGCCCCATTATGCGTTCCACTTGGGTGTACGATTGTAACGCCCGCAAGTAAGTGGGACGGGAAAACTCGCGGTCATGAGCGTGAGCGTTGTGAGTGTCTAGTGGAACGCAGTCATTATAGTGTTTAAAAGAATTGTTGATCAATTATGGACTATAAAATGCTTTTGTTTACATAACAATTTCTTGATTACGTCCAAATTTTTTTTTTGTTAAATAAAAATATATTTATAGTTTTTTTTTATTATTCCTGAAATTTATGAGTTCCGGAAGTACGAAAAATTTCACAAAATTCAGTTGACGAAAATGAGCCCATTTAAATAAAAAATAAATTGTAGAAAAGTCTGTAATCTGCGCATTTACCGAACTATTTTCAATTCGCGGAAATGAGGTGAAGTTGTGAAGGCAGGCCAAGAGTGTAGTCAGTTCGAAAACAAAATATTCAATTCGTTTTTTCTTTTAAGCGTAATTTAAGAACAGGAGTTTATATCCGAAGAAAAATTTCCTTAGACGCAACTTTATTCCTGATTACGAATTTAAAAAAAAAACTCTATATTACAAAAAAATGACGATGCGCACCTCTTTGTTTGAAAATAAAACATGCAGACAGAACTAGATATATATTAATAAAGATAATTTTTATAGACTGCTATCATCTCTAACGCTTTTTAATTTATGACCACAGCACCGCAAGCACAGCTGGTTTACAAAAGAAATATATGTGACAGTGGTACTTCCACAGGTTCTAAACCACTCTTAACTCTACTATATACTACTTAATACAGGATAAAAGAGATTAAACTGTACCTGCAATACAGTCCTGTCACGTAGATCGTCGAGCTCACGTTGTTTACCAGCAAGCTGTAGCGCCCATCGCTCTTCCTCCTTTGTCACGTGTTCTTGTAACCGGCATAATACTCCCTCCTATTACAATTTATATCAAAAATAAATAATAACAAAATTAGTAATTAGTATTGTATTATTACAAAGGTTTAACAAAAAATAAAACCGATTTAAATAAATCTACTCTAAAAATCAAAACATCTTGGATCATAGTTAGAGGTACCCAATAAATAAGTCAACTTCTTATATTTATTATATCTATTTTGTATATTATATATACCAGGTTATTAAATTAGTCGCTTGTAATATTTAAAGAGATGATACTTCACGGTCACACTTAGCATATAAAATAATAATATCAAAACATATACTAATAAACAACAAAGAGAACCTTGGTTAAACTTTATTCTAAGACTTTCAAAAGTATGTATACAAACGTAATAAATATAGGTAAAATGACCGGTGCCGAAAGCGGCAAAGTGCGACCCGGAATTAATAACCTTCCAAAATAAAACGGACAATAAAACCTTTTCTTTAGTTCACACTTTATTTTACAAAATTATCCTTTGTTAGTTTGTCGTTGATCCCACGTTTTTACACGCTTCACTTTCACTTCGTCCGACGGTAACTGACACTGTGCTTTGATAAAGACGCGTATGGGATTGCATATAATATTTGTACTTTTCTAGATAATTAGGTCAAATACCAAGCAACAATTTTTTAATTGATTTAGAAGGAGAATCGAATGCAGAGTATCCTCCATAAATATTGCTACTGTCTAAACTTTCACTTGGTATACATAAGAATTATTATTATTATTATACACACAGCGAAAATTAAAAATACAATGTCGAGATCGTGCACGTCATAATATAAAATGAACTCACAGTGTCTTCAATAATGATCTTGTATTTATCAACAAGACTTTGAAGATGCTCATTCTGGCTGTTCAAATCGTTCAGTCTGTCATCTGTGGCAGGACTAGTCACGGCCGTTACTTTCACTTCTTGGTGTACAATTTCTTTCTGCTGGAGTTCCTTCTTGACGTTTTCAGCAAACGATTGCAACCAATCGCGACCGACAGGTGTCGCGGGCGCAGCGGACGGACAAACAGCACGTAGGACATCGGCCACTTCTTTATATTGTGCGTCTTGGGCTTTCGCGACAGCTTCCTGTTGGAAAAATCGAATTATGCCACTACTTACAATGATATTATAACTAGAAAGGTGTAGATACGTTACCTACATGATATTTTAACAAAACAAATGAAACCATAACACATATCTTTTTATATCAAAGGAGGCAAACGAACATGCGGGTCACCTGACGTTATGTGATCACCATCATCCATAGACACTAAGACGCTAATGTGTTGCCAGCCTGTGTTTGGGGTAGGAGACGAGGAGAGGGGATGGGATGGGAGAAGGAGAGGTGGCCCTCTGGCGCTCTCATTGACCGAAGGAAACGCAACAATGCAAGCACTGTTACTTCACGTCGGTATTTCCGTGAGAGGGTGGTACTACCCCGGGCGAGCCTATTCATCCATTCTGAGACCGGTAATAGCTTCAGCGTGGCTCTACCACATCTAATGTGGAAGTAAGATAGCATATTCTCTCATATAAAATATTTGAGTTGTTTCATTTCAAAATGAACCAAGTCCATTTGTAGACATTCCTAAGATTTTAAACGTTTTTAAAGGTCTTCAAATTTTATACACGTAACTTTTGAAGATCATAAAAAAAATACTGAAAGTCTCATGAACGGCAAAATTTGGATTTGGTCCAAAATTTAAATTTTTTATAAAATCAAAACTATAGAAGAAAAACAATAGATATTACGAACAACTATAATTAAACTTAGTTAATTTTTAAATGCAATGACTCATTTCCTCCAACATGCCGAAAATACTGAAACCTCCAACATACTGAAAACCACTATTTCAACAATATGATAAGTTTATTAATCTGAAATAAATAAAATAATAGAGGTCTCCGGTTGTGTGCGTATCACGTAAAACTGTTGGATACGTTTCGACCATGTTTTTTATTTTACATATAGACCCTTGGTGCGTATCTAAAAAAAAATGATATCTTCATTTAACATTCTTGTTAAATATTTAACTATGGTTTTAAAAGCACTACAAGATTAAAGAAGCGTTATAAGAGAAGTAAATTTGTTTTTTTTTTTTTTATTTATTAAGGGCAACTAACAATTGTACTCAAAAATACATATAAGCAATATTCCGAATTTGTTTTTCTTTTTTTTTTTATATATTTTATAAATATAAATTTTCTTAAGATAATAATTAACACCGACGAAGTCGCGGGTATCAGCTAGTTGTTTTAATATTAATGGTAATGACTATCAGTTTTGTATAGCCTTTCAGCGTCTCATAGGACCCCTATTTCCTAGAATCTGTGGCTATATGTATCAATATTGCTACACTACAATTCATAGTATTCTGACATATAACATGCTGCAATTTAACCCCTCGGCTGTTATTTTAAGACCCAGATCACAAAATGGCGGACAATTTTTTAAATATCGACCTTTTTTTAAAACTATGTTTTTACATTACACAATGTTTTAGAACTTATGCTGCCAACAGTCTGCTGACCAGTGCATCATAAAATCTTTGTTCGTACTCGTTTATATGGAACTTAGACCCTTATGGGTTTGGACAGTCCAGGGTTTAAGTTTGTGCGTGAACGAAAGCAATATATTTCTATGAAAGCGAAGCCGGCCGAAGATATTTATTACGAACAAATTACACGTTGTAATTCTATGTACATAAAGAATCACTTACAAGCAGCAAGTCTTGGGCCGGCAACGCGTTTGATGATTTCATCTGTAGTGCCTTTTCGGCTGATTGTAACGCCTCCATTACTTTCCAGTTTTTAGTACGCAACTCCTGAACGGCGACACTCGATTAGTAATCATATACAAACAAACGTCATTAGAACAATGATAATATAAGTGAAAAGCTGTAGATACGTTACCTATATGATATTTTGACAAAACAAATGGGACGATAACGCACACATACGTAGAATCATATTGTAACGCCACACTGTCTTAGATAAAATGTGGAAGTGAGGTGGCATATTATCAATATCCGTGGTGAAAAAGAAATAGTTATATGTTGCTTAGTTACGGGAGGATTGACGGGGCTAGATCAAGTTTATTAGCTAGCCAAGTTTTAACAAGGCGCTGTTGAAACGCTTATGAGGTATCTACAGCTTTTAAGTTATAATATCATTGTATAAAAACATATAATCTATGTTATTAAGCTTGTAACGTATAGTATATTAATAAGACTTTGTAACAGGGATCAATTGGACAACGTTATGTAAAAACAGATTGCACCTAAAATTGATTTATACATTATTAATTTTTCTTTTCTTATAGGTTTTAGCGTTTGACCACAATTTTATCTGATATTAAATTGCCATATGGTCTAAGATAGTAAATGAATCTTCAGTAAAGCACCCGGACTACACTTACAAGTGCTTGGTGACAGCTTTTCAATTTGAGGGTGGTAGCTAGCCAGACGGGTTTAGAAAAAGTCCTATCATCAGGCTATAGTTTCATTATAATGTTCTCCCTCACCGAAAGCCACGACTCAGTTGCAAAGATTCCTACCTACGTTAAACGACACTGTGTCCGAACACACGATCAACTAAATCACCATCGCTTTAAATAATCGTAGTCCGGTGAAGCTGTTAAGACCTTGCAAGGTCAATAGCGTAGTCAGTTCGAAAAAAAAACTACAAATAGTCTAAACAATTGAAATTCTTTTTAAAGTTGTTTTTGATAAATTAATAGCCAACTTTGTCAACAATATTTTTAGACAGTTTGAATTTCCTATCACTATTTCATATACAAATTGATTGATCACTACTACGTCTTATTACAACAAAAATTCGTTTTTTACTAAAAAGAATAAAAACAAAAGTTAAAACCGCGCTCCTCTGTAGAACTTGATGGCTGGATTTAATTATTTTTATTGTTTTATTAAAAAACGTTTTTTGTTCCGGTTACACGTAATAGTGGTCAATCAGTTCCAGGCGGAAGTAACGCCTTCTTCAATCAAATTTTATGTACAATTTTGTTTTTAATTTAGCCTGTAATCTGTTTTTTGGTAACGTGACCTGAGAAGTGAAATCATTAATAATAAATGAAATTGTGTTAATCCTTCAAAAATCATTAGATTGAGAATAATAAAGATAGAATAGATAGAATAATAATGAAATAACAGTGTAGTTAGTGCGAGTGTGTACTAACATTGTTCTTATCCTGGTAAGCGTGCAGTTGATCGTGAAGCGCTTGCAGCTGGTCGCGCTGCTCGCGGTTGCTGTGCTGCGCGGCCTCGAGCTCGGTGCGCAGCGCTTGCACTACGCTCTCCACTTTCGCTAATTCCGCTGACTGTACAAACCACGACAATACACACCACTTTCTATCAAACATATCCCGTGCCGAATGCAAGGTCGTATCACAGCAGTTAGATAAGGGTTTTGTTAAAAAAAAATTGCCCACTAATTCTAATTAATAACATTCACCTTGGCGGTAAAATCGACCTGCATGCCGTCACGGCAAAGGGCATGACGCTCTCTTATGCCGTCATGCCCTCTCTATACCACCCCTATCAACTGCCTTGGGCGTATACTATACATTTCGTCGCTTCTCTATGTGAGCTACTCTACTAATTCTATCCGTCTATTGTATACTTGACACATTTTAAAATATAAATTGTAATATTAACTTGTTCATATGTTCAACATAAGATGTTTCATATCTGCCGGGGGCTCGTGACGGCTAATGTTTTTGGAATTTGATTTTTTTTTTTTTATACTTAAAAGTTGTCTACATTTATATACGTTTGAATTTAGAACGCGATACTCCCTTAAACATATTAACTTACAAACTTAACTATGTAAATTAAATAACTGTGTCCCTTGCTCCACAAACACTTTTACTCATTAATCATTACATAGTGTAAAATAAAGTCGCCTACCGCGTCTGTCTGTCTGTTCGCGATAAACTCAAAAACTACTGAACGGATTTTCATGCGATTTTTACCAGTGGATAAAGTGATTCACGAGGAACGTTTTAGTATATAATTTGTCAAAGAATTATTTTTAATGAGGGTGGGACAACGTCTGCCGGGCCCGCTAGTTATTTTGTACTTGTCATTTAATAAAAGTATATAATAATAATAATAAACTTTTTGGTTTACTTTATATTGATTCTGATCTTTTTTTTATAATAAGCTGATAGGTTACTAACTTATAAAGTGAATGAGGCATACCTTCTGTTGTTCATTAACATTTGAAGCCGGCAAGCCATTTTGTGTCGGTACAGCCTTGATTTGTTTCAGTTCTGCTAGTTCAGTCTCTTTAAATGCGAGCTGTTCACGTAATAATGAGACTTCGCTCGATAACTATAACAAAATCATGATATTAATAAATCTAAAGTCCATTAAAGTCGTAACAGCCCATCAGACAAACAGAGTATAATACCCAGTTCGAAAATTAAAAGAAATAAATAGAAATGGAAATTACTTTAAAAAATCGGTACATATATTTATATATTTACATACTTGTTGGTTTTGTTTCTCCATCTCTTCTTTTAATTTATCTCCTTCCAATTTTAATTTGTCAACTTCTGTCTTTAACTTCTCTGCATTGCTCTCAGCGAGTTGCGTATGGTTTGTTAATTTTTGAATTTCACTTTGTAGATCTGTAAATTTTAATATTAATATTTCTCACAGATCTTTTCATCCAATATATATGTTATTAAGTTATGAAAGAAATGGAGAGAAACCCATATGTTTCTGTTCGAATGTTTATACACATGTTTTAGGTATATGGATGCCTATTTTATTTATTCTTAAGTGTAAAAAATTATTTTGGATAGTGTTTTAAGATTCGCTAATCCCTATTAAAAATAAAGTTTATTAAGGCAAAAATGTTATTCGTTACAAACTGTAGAATTTATCAATTAGAATTATTCATATACAATTTTATATAGATTTAGAATACTGGATGTTCTGTTACTATTTTTTTTTTGTAATGTTACTTAGATTATTTCAATTTATATAATATTTTTTGTGGGTTTTCCTGGCATTCATGGATGTTTAATAAATAAAAAACTACACTTGTTACTCCCTGATAATGTAGTTACAGGTGAAAGAATTTTGAAAATCGATTGTGTTTTTTAACATTATTAAATACAAATATAAACTTAAATCATTTATATTTATAATAGTAGTATATACATATTTAACTCACAGCCTAATATTGTTATATATTATTTTTATTTTATATTGATGTTTTATAAATGTAATTGGCTCACCATTGATCTTTTCTTGCAATTGTCGTCGTTCTTGTTGCGTGTGCTGTTCCAACTCTGTGTAACCGCGATTTGCATCCTACGTCATAAATAATTAACCGATTAATTGTATCATTATATTAGTATCGATAGGGAACGGAAACGTGTAATATAAAAAACAATTATCATTATTGAAAAATGTTCGAAATTTATAAAGGGAAAGCTTCTTTAGCTTTGTACGTGGTAGAGCCACGCTGAAGCTATTATTAGTTTCAGCATGAATGGGTCAGCTCGTCCGGGGTAGTACCACACGACCCACAGAAACACCGACGTGAAGTAACAGTGCTTGCGTTGTTGCGTTTCGTTAGGTCAGTGAGAGCGCCGGAGGCCTACTGCCCATCCCCCTCCCAACCCCTCTCCTCCTCCCCTCACCCAAACACACCCAAACAACGCTTTAGCGACTCCCCTGGTCTTGTTAGTGTCTATGGACGGCGGTGATCACTTAACATCAAGTGACCCGCCTATTCGTTTGCCTCCAATGACATAAAAAAGGCGCATTGAGCGGTATTTTTGGCAGGAGATAAATTTATAATTTCGCGTCATGACATGCTACGTAAGCATGACCGGCCGTATTGCGCTCGCGCATCTTGCGTTAGACTAGCGGCACGTAGTATAGGGGCCTTTGTACATGTAGTATTTATATTTTCTATTGAGATTGTGCAATCTATCATATATTTGATTAATTAATGAACTGTATAAAATGTATATACTTGTTGTTCGGAGTCCCTATACATCTGAAAACCAGACTAATGATAATAATTTCAATTTGCAAATTACGAAATTTAAATAATTAACACTATAATTAATTTAAAGATTCAAAACAGGACACAGTTATTCTATTGCATTGAGTTTTCACTTCTGGCAAAACAACAAAAGATGAATCTAAATCCTTTAGAAATTTAGGAATCCACCTTAATACATTGACCCCAAGTAAAGCCGGTGTGGGTCGCTAGTAATTAGATAGTTAAGAGTTCAATATGCATTGTATCGCCAAGCACCTATGCATTCATCATTAATTTGTATATTCAGAGTAGCCAAAAGATTGATGAGGACAGTAATTTGAGAACAAAATGTTCACTGTGCAAGTCTTTCTCTAACTGTATGTGTGTATTAGGGTGGCCCAAAAAAAACGAAATTTTTTATTTGAGTCTCTCAATGTATGTAAATTTATAATGTTTTTAGAATACCCTCCAAAGGCCGGTCAAAGAATATTTCCAAACCGTCAAGATCGATTTTTTTTTAATTATTTTTCTCATTATTTCATTTTTTTCTACAAGAAAAATGATAACGATCCTGAAAATCTCAAGTCGAAATTTCGTTTTTTTTTTTGGGCCACCCTAGTGTGTATGTATGTGTTTAGTCATAATTGGATAAAAAGTGAAGTTCAGTGTGCATTTTATTGTGTTTGTGTGGTTAATCACATTTAGATAACGAATCATATTCTGTGTGCATTTTAGTGTGTTTGTGTAGTTAATCACATTTAGATAACGAGTCATTTTAGCGTGTTAGTGTGTGTGTCTCTCTCTCTGTCTGTGTTTGCGTGTGTGTGGTTAATCATAATTAGATAACGAGTCATGTCCAGTGTGCAATTTAATGTGTGTGGGCGTCTGTCATTCTCTTTATCTGTGGGTATGTGTGTGTCGTTCTCTCTTTCTATTTGTGTGTATGTGGTTAATCATAATTGGATAACGAGTCAAGTCAGTGTGCATTTTAGTGTGTGTGTGTGTTTCTCTCTTTATCTGCGTGTGGGTGTGTGTGTGTCTTATTCTCTCTCTCTATCTGTACCTGTAGCTGTTGTGCGAGGTCGGCGGCGTGTTGCTGCGCCAGTATCAGCGAGTCTCGAGCCGCTGCTAGTTCCATACGCGCCTGTCCTGCTTCCAGCGCGTGCGCTGTCAACTCCGCTTGTATCACATTCAGCTGCTGCACGAGTGCCGCTTCCGACTACACCAAATAACCAATTATCATTCTCTAGCTATAGAAATATTGACGTTAAATATAGTAGCGGCACGTTATAATGGCCTATTTAACCTTTGTCCGCTCATGAAATTTCGTATAGACTAATAACTACGTTTGAAGTAGCGAACTGCTGTTCTTTATTATCTATATTGAAATGCAGTTGGTCATAAAATTTATCGAATGTATAATTTTAGGACACAACAGTAATTTGGTATACCGATCTAATTCTAACCTATATTTATACTATTTCTCTATAATATAGTTCCGTGAACATATCTTTTCATCTTTACATTAGGGAAAAACAGCACCCTTTGAGAAAATCCTATATGGATTATAATTATTAGTATACTTATTTATCCTACAACTCTGCATTTAGGCAGTTATGTCTTAAATATAATTATATTTACAAGACAGGATATAGGACAACAGAATTAATAACTTCGGCAAATTCGCGTCAATGCTCAATAAAAAACACAGCAGTTTCAGCCTGACATTGCTTCAAATTGAACAAACTGTGAATGATCTGCGATTGTGATATAATTTAACTTTTGATTTTAAATATTGCTACTGCATTACTGTTGACCCGTACTCATTAATTTGGACTATATTTAGATTTTGTGTCGTGGATTTCTTCGATTTTTCACGTCACTGTTGTAATATGTCAAAACGGCCATCATCGCGTGTCGCTACTATAACTATACAGGTATTTAATATATGTATTTCAATGTACGTTATGGTTTCAATGTTTTGATTATATGATATACCGAATTTTTGTGTTACACATGAACAAATAATAATTATTTTTTTATAAATATACTTCACTAACTTCGATATTGGAAAACATCATGCTTTTAGGATTAAATTGATCAGCTTTTAGAAGAAAGGATTACGTAGTATTGTAATTTACATGAAAAAGCATCAACTTTGGGACTTAATATGTAATTACTAAATCAAGAAAGTCATATTTTTTAAATAATCAATGTTTCTTGTTCTAAATTACTAATATAAAATTAAATACAATGCTTATACAAATAACTTAGTAGTTTTACACAATAGGTTATTAAGCCACCTAACATATTGTCCTGGCTACAACATAAATATGACTATTCGCAGTATACAACTTACCTCAGAAAGTGTTTGAATATGCATTTCCATTTGAACACGCTGGGCTTGAGCCTCTCCTTCGACGCCTAATTTTGCCTGCAGCTGAAATAATTCACAAGTGTTATTATAACTATTTTTTTTCCAGTAATTTAACAAATAAAATAGTAATAACATGAACGTTACTGCATCACTACTTATCAGAACATTGTAAAGAGGGAAATAAAGTATCTGACTCTGAGTGGTGTTGATCTGTAAACTGCTATAAAGGCTTATTAAAGTGAAAAGGCAATAAAATTTCATATAATATAACAGAACAAAAACAATAAGCAATAACCAATGAAAACAAATCCTAAATTATATTATAAATGCGAAAATTAGTTTTTTTATCTGTTACGCTTTCACGCCTTAACTATCCACTTTCCTTAACTACTTATGGACAGTTACAATAATCTTATGGCCAGTTACAATAACGTAACTTCAGTTAAAAGTAAGTAGCTATCTGAGATATGTAGTCTTTTTCTAATCTATCTATGACTGGTGTTTCAAATGAGTATTCCCACAAGCTCCTTTAAGGTCACAGATTGTTTTGTTTGTGCGTTTAACTCCTTTGGTGTCGGTCATGTTTAAGATAATATTTATGTATAAAATATATTTTATATTTATTGAAATTATCATAATTCAGTCATAAGAATATTTTAAAATAATTAGAAAATAATATTTATTGGACATAGTTTGCTGTTATAATAATAATAATATAATGTAATAATAATACATAATCATTACATATAATAAGAATGTAAATCTATGTGTCTGTATTTTTTTGATTTTTATGAAAAAAATTGTTGCATGTGTCTAGGAATAAGTAATAGAATACATTTCAATCATTTTTAGATATGTGTATCTATCAGTCTGCCTGTCTGTTTATATGAACACGCATCACTGCCAAAGTACTGGGATCACAATGAAACCTCAAATCATAAAGCGTATCTTCAAAAATAACATAGTCTTTGTTTCATTAAAATCGGTACACTCCATCAAAAGTTATTGTAATTTTAAGGACGACGGGGCGTAAGTACGAGTGTAAAGTAGAGTGAATGGACTTAAATACATTCAGATGAGTTTATTAATCACTGTTTTTTTTACATAAGGTTCCACGCGGACGAAGTCGCGGCCATATCTTTTTTGTCTTACTTTTGAATTTAGTTGATTTATTTATTTATTTTGTATGTGATACAGTACAGTGCTGTTATATTATTTTACAAGTAATTATAACTTATTACAGATAATATACAGTATGCTAAAACAACAATAGTGTAGAGGTGGACTATAAATTATAAACTTGCAAAAAACATTATTATACAATTTATCAAACTAGAATTATGGACTGCAAACTATCAAAAAGTAGATTAAAAAATGATGAACGCTGCATATGACCGCTGCCACCTAAACTAGGTAATCCTGTGTCTCAGGTGGTAGAAGTCTGACGATATAAACTTGTCGTAATCGATACACCCATGTATATGGCGAAAAAGCCCGTCATAGTGATTCGCTTCTGCGGGTCGCGTTTCGGGATCAGCCTGTGAATATCCAGCTTTTCACAGGCCGGCATGGTAGCGGCGGCCGGCGATGGACACTGTGTCACTCGGTGGTCGCAGTTGTTTTTGGATTGTACTGTGCTTACCATCAGGCACAGTGCAGTCATTTTGTCGTGCTATTATAAAAAAATATACATTTAGTCAAACTATGATTTTGTCTCGTGCGACAATCTGGTAAGTGTGAATTATCTAAGTATATTAAGTGGGTATAATTGAGAGAGTAGGGTGTTACCATGAGTTTATCCTGTGCGAGTACGTGGTTCTCCTCGAGGAGGCGCTGCAGACGGGACTGCAGGGTGTGCAGCTCGGCGCGCGCGCTCGCCGCGGCCTGCTCGCTGCGTGCGCGCTCGTGTTCCGCCGCGCGCGCACCCGCCGCCGCCGCAGCGCTCGCGGACGCCGCGCGTGCACGTTCCGCGTTCAGGCTCGCCCTACAAACATATTTACCTATTTATTCAACATTAATTATAATCAACCTTTTTTTTTTCTCAAACTGACTATGCTATTGACTTGGCAAGGTCTTTACAGCTTTATCGGACTACTATAATCAACCTATACATCCAATTTTTTTATAATACCTATCGACACAGATACCCGTTGACCGTAGAAAGGTATTCGTACCGAGTAGGCGTCGATCAACAATAACTAGTTTAAAGGGTCACGAACAAAATCGAAGCTAAGCTGCTGTCCGCGTAAATATATACTTTATGTAGCTATTTCTTTACTAAAAAGGGGAAAAAAGTTTTTAAACAGTTTTAAGTTCAACCTAATCACAACCATGACACCTAGTAATAAAGTCACAAATGTTCAAAATATTATCTAATACTTACGATATAACGAGCAAAGCAATAAATTACTCCCGTCACTTACAAATAAAAAGACAACATAAACAATATTTCGTGTGAATTCAACTTTAACATGCAATTAATAAAGTACTTTTTCCCGTTATTGTGCGTGTTTGTGCGTGGTTGGAGGGCCTAGGCCAAACATTTGTATCACAGGTTTAAAATCGGTAATTTTGTTCATAATTTGATATTATTTTTACTTTAAAGCTTAAAATATAAATTATTCAACATGTATTTAGCGAAAGTAAGATACTCCGGCCGTTAAATTGTTTTTTCGAGTATTATTTTTGCATCTTTAAAATAAAAGCTCACATTTCAAGTGAAATGTTATTTACCGAGACGTAATTTCGCGCCAACCCGATATCTAATTATTATTTGATCAATATGATCAAAACAAATAGGGGTATGCGTATATTAGAATTAACCAATTATTCGATAGCGAATCGATTCGAATGTGAATAATTGAAAGTATTTTAAAATGGTTTTAATTAATTAGATATTTATCTAATAATAAATAATTATCATTATACAAATTTAGTTCAATACATATGTCTGTCAGACAAAAGAATTTTATTTAGATTTATTTGAAAATTTATATTTAATAAGAAATTCACTGTTTGTTTTATTAAATATTTTAACTTAAGTTTTTATGCAAAAAATAATAATTAAGAAATGTCATATAATATATAATTATTTATTTCATTCATGACATCCATTTTTGATAATGAACTTAGCCTAAGTTAATAAAGATAAACAACGTCTTTTAAGTACTAACTATATTTACAATCTACACCCACACAAGTAAAAATATTAACATGAGCGAAGGTGTATACACTTTTTAAAAATGTTGTCCAGTTATAATACATAATCCAGACATAAAAATTACGCCCCACTCTCTAATACGAAGCAAGCATACAAAAGGTGTAGCGAAATAGGAGCGCGGAGTGTTGGCCCGTTCAAATCTCTAAAAATAATAGTAATTATATCCAGTAGTGTATTACTGTATCTGCGGTTTAAGGTAAAGCTTTTATCACTAATACTTGAATTAGTGTTGAGTGACTGATCAGTTTAATTTACAAGAGGTACATCATCTATGATTGACATCATCTATATATATAAAAGGAGAAGCTGGCTGACTTAATGACTGACATATCAACACCTAAACTATAAGCGTTATAAACTTGAAATTGCACAGTGATTCCTTTTATAAGGTAGGGGAGCACTAAGAAAGAAACTAGTGAGCCGTGCGCGAACGAGGCGGGACGTACGTAGTCGATAAGTGGGCAACCCGAACGCGAGGAGACGTCATTAATGGTCGCTTTGATTATTAAAAATTTCACTGCTTGAATTCCTGTTTCTTCCACGTGTTTAGATACCACCTTAAATGCTTGCTTACTTACTTTTTTTTCCTATTTTTTGTTTTTAACTCTTAGACTATAATAATAAATTTTCTCAATTTTTCTTTCATTTAGTTTATTTACTATAATAGTTTTCGACACTTCAGCACCTAACTATTCTAGGTACTAAGTTTGTATTATTTTCTTATTACGTACCCCCTCCCCTAAAAACATACTTTTTAAAATTCTTATTTTATATAGTACCTACGTTTTATAAAGTTAAAAGTTAAAGTTTTGCAAAAATCATTTATCACAGAACTGATCCCCTTTTAAATCTTCTTTAAAAGTCCACGACAGCATCAGTCTATCTTTTATGGTTGACTCACTATAACCTTCTTTATGCAAACCAAATTTGTTCTCAAATAATGCACTATTTGCGAAGGTGTTTTTATAAACACTATTCCACGCGGACGAAGTTGCGAGCAGATACTATACTTCTATAATTCCCTGATATATTTTATCCTTTGACCACAACCTCATCTGATGTTAAATAATAATGTGTTCCAAACCACTAAACACATTTAACCAGATGGACTGGCACTCAGCTGCAGAACACACAAAAGGTTTTTGGGGAAAATTTTGAACTTGAGGATAGTAGCTAGTCAGCTGGGCTTAGGAAATGCCTCGCCATACTAAGATTTCATAACGATGTTTACATTAACCAAAAGTACTGGCTATTTTCGCAAGTATTCGAATCAACATTCATCAATGACACCAGTCATCGCTTCATGTAAACACAATTGATATTTGTCTGTAATACAAACATTTATGAAAAATTATGAAATCCATATTGAAATATAAATTATTTATTTGCAAATCTGTTACATTTCTACAAATAAGACGAGTAATTTCAATAAAGAATTTCACTTTGAAGTAATACCAAAGGTACATAACTTAGTCAAATTACTGCAATATACTGTTAATAAAGTGATAATATTTTATTTTTGTAATTTCTATTTAAATATGCTAAAATATATTTCACCTGAGCTCTTTCAG
Organism: Antheraea pernyi; assembly: GCA_015888305.1. NCBI lineage: Eukaryota > Metazoa > Arthropoda > Insecta > Lepidoptera > Saturniidae > Antheraea > Antheraea pernyi. The sequence continues at coordinate 917,038 of MU158763.1, read as the reverse complement.
TTTAGCTTGCAAAGCTTGAGATGCCTCCACTTCATCAGCCAAAGCCTTTTCTTTATCAGCCAATTGTTTCTTCAGCTTTTGTACAGGATCATTGGGACCCTGTCAACAAGTATATTTGTTACACTATTGCTTTTACAGCCAAAAACATCTATTGGAATATGGAGATGTTAGTTTGCTATGCCAATGCATAAATGAATGAATAATACAGACATAAATATAATTTCTAAAGTCTATAAAAATAATAACCCTGTAAACCTAGAAGCCTCTTCTAGAAGGAAGATATGTATTTAGACTAAAATGTTTATAAGCTAATGTAATACAGATACACAACAGTATATTATCTACCCTTCATTATACATCTATATGGCTTTCATTATTTCCCCCGCAACCGCTCTGAACACCATGTCAGTTAGAGTTGAATTTCAACAACAAACAGTATCAATGACTGTAAAATCTAAATATATTAATTAATTGTGACTGCACCCACACTCACCAGCACCCACATATTCACACTTTAATATATGGACCGTTTATTTTGAAAGTGGTGTAAGTCCATTTTCTTTTGTTTCGAGAAAATTAAAGATTAGTAAATTTGTTGATTTAAAAATACAGGCAAATTATATGAGGTCTGGCATTGTTTCTATTGTTTTATCAACATTTAATTTGTTTTTGGCTAATTAGACTACGATAACACATATTTATGTGCTGTAAATGGACTTACACCACTTTCAAAATTAGACAATTGTAAAAATCGTTTAATTTCAATTTTGAAAAATCAAATATCGCTTAAAATGTACTTCATTTTAATATAATTTTGTTTACAAATACGCATAACAACACATAAAATTTTATTTTAGACGGCAATTACATTGTCATTACAAGATACTGATTACAAGAATTTACTTATTCTCTGCAGGTTATGCGCTGTACATTTTCTAATACATTTCTCTAATTTTTTAATATCTATCTTTTAACTTACGAGTAGTGGAAACACGGAGGGGAAACAATGCAAATCGTCCGCGGGGCACAGCTAGTATAAAATAAATAAAAAATAACAAGACACTGATAGGCATCCATTTGCTATGCCACCTACCTCTATCAATTGGACTTACACCACTTTCATAATCGATGATTATGCAATTTCATTTACCGACCGATTTTAAGTTGTACAAAACATGGGATTTTTTTGAGAAATTAAACACGGACTAGTTATATATAAAAAATTTACATTAAATTAAGCATGAATTACGTGATAGCTCATTTTTCTCAAAAATGGACTTACACCACTTTCAAAATAAACGGTCCATATGTAGATTTTTATATAAAAATTGTATCTGTGCTGTATAATTTATAAAACATTTTTTTATCATGAAAACCTTGACCTCTTTGCAAATACAACAAAAAAAGAATTAGCCAAATACGTACAGCCCTTCTGAAGTGATGCGCTTACAACAATCGGCAATTGATATTTATTTCTATAGAAATATTTTAACGAGTGAAAGTTGAATGATACATTCTACAGTATCTGTGAAAGAAAAGACCTTGTACTTCGGAAAAGCAGTGTTTTGACTTTGGTGGTGATTGACGTAATATAATTTGGTTATTGTGTACTGGTGAAGTGGATGAGAAGTAATGCCATGGAGTATGGATTCTGAATTGCCACAAAAACTCCCTGGAAAGTTTTAACAAAATGACCACCATCTTGTTAGAACATTGAAGAGATCACAAGAAACTTGTAATATAATAGAAAAATTTAAATGAGTGGAAGTTGAATGATACATTCTACAGTATCTGTGAAAGAAAAGATATTGAACTTCGGGATTGCAGTGTTTTGGCTTTGGTGGTGATTTACGTAATATAATTTGGTTATTGTGTACTGGTGAAGTGGATGAGAAATAATGCCATGGATTATGGATTCTGAATTACTACAAAAACTCCCTGGATAGTTTAAACAAGACAGCTACCATCTTGTTAGAACATTAAAATGATCACAAGAAACTTGTAATATCCATTACCTACTCGACATTGGCAATAATAATCGGTCGGTAACTAAAAAAAAAGTTATGAAGGAAAACATCGCTACGAAACCGGAACCTGAGAAATATTCTTATAGTATCACCAATTTGGCTAAAATATAGAACTGTGGATTTCTCTGTGATTGAAATGGCCAATACACTGAGGGCTGATGTGATCAAGCCTGTACTTTTTCTCCAAGAAGAGACTTTTGTCCCAGTAGTAGTACTTTTATAAGCAGGCATTATTGTTATCAGGTAATAATTATATTTCTTTATACTTATTTTAAATACGCATTCCAAAATAGCATAAAATATTATATTAACTGATATGATGTATTACTTCACATTCTGATATAAAATACTAGATTATCTTAACCACAGAAAATGTCGATGAGAAAGCAAGTGAAAACTATAATATTTTACAAAGCTATTTACTAAATTTATTACTGAACTGTGTAATTGAGATCATTTGTTTATTGACATGACATTGATATGACAGGCACATTTATAATATTTGTATCTTTTTTTTTCGATGTTTACTTTTTGTTGTTGTTAGCTGTTTACATGTATAAGTTATGTTATATTTATTGTCAATATACCGACTACACGTCCGTACATTACTTAGGGTCGCCATTAAAAATCAGCGCTGCAGTACCACCCTAGTTATGCTGCAGCACTTTGCTGAATGGAGGTGCCTTTGTTGGATATTCTAATAAGCTATGTATATGTTCATCTTGTTGTTTTGATGTTATCCAGCAATAAAGACATTTTCTTCTTTCTTCTTCTTCTTTCTTATTGTTCAATGTTTGTTGATATAAATAAAATTGTTTCATGTCTTAATGGGTGATTAAGGATCATCAACTTAACTTAAAAAAAAAAGACTGCAAACTGTGAAAAGAATTAATACCTCTGTCCATTCGGAATGTTCTGGCAGAGGGTCATGATGCTTGTTGAGTAGTGCATCAGTGAGGATTTGAATCTCAGTGCGAGAGAGAACAGCTTCTCGGACAACACGCACCAATTCACCGACGTTCACTCCACTGCTGTCGCCTGCTGCTAAATGGAAAATATTCACATTCTAATACTTTTGTAATCAATGGTATTATAAGTAAAAAGCTGTACATACGTTACCTACATCATATATTAACAAAACAAATGGCACGATAACGCACACATACGTAAATAAATATTGTAACTCCATACTATCTTAGATAAAATGTGGAAGTAAGATGGCATATTTTTAATATCGGTGGTGAAAAACAAATAGTTATAAGCTGCTTAGATCTGCCCGTCAAAAATAAAGATTAATCAAGGCAAACCTGACATTTTGCTTTGTTTCTTTGACATCTATCAGTTCTTTGCATATTATTTTTTGTCTTCATAATATTTGATAAATATTAATTAATTTGTGGTAATAGTAATATGAATTATATGTGAATAAATAAACTGTAAGAAGTTTCGCTTGCATAGTTTGTGCAATATATCATAACACAGGACGGTGTTTGCCATAGTTTTGAGGCATTTTATGAAACGATCAGTACATGACATGCCTCCATTAAAGCTGACATGATACTGAGATCATGTTTGGTAGCTAGCAGAGTTTTAACATTGTTTTGTAATGTTCAAAATTCGGTTTAGACAATATCTAGTAATTTATGTATGTCTACATACTGATTTCATTAATTAGTAAAACTCTATGTGATGGCTATTTTAAAAAGAAATCCGAAGCCACGGGGCTTCTTACTGGTGACTTAATAAGTTTCCACTTTCACATTCTAATTATGGATTTATTATGAGTCCCTTATTAATAAGAATTTGAGATCGTGAGTAACATTTTGAGAAGTTTTGTTGACGCGCGTCGGGGACCCCGTATCATCGATACGATCATACGAATGATAGAGAGTAGGTTACGTCTCTGGTAAGTAATTACTGTGATAAATTATGATTGACATAAATCATTGATGAAATTATTAATGTAAGTTGGTTCGTTTGTTACACTTTCACACCATAAATATTGAAGTGCTCATCATTAAATTGTGAGTACACACTTTTCATCCAGAAAAAAGTACTATCCTTGAGGGATGGGTCAAACGTACATTAACGAGAGCGAAGCCGCGAACAAAAATATTATTAACAATAGTTTGACTTTTATGAGGCATATGCGATACAGTATTACTTGAAACCGACTATACCATGCCAACACAAAAAGCCCTACACTATAAACATTTTTTTATTTATTTATTCGGAAAACAAACAGTGATTTATTACAGATATTCAAACTAAATAGACTCTATACACCAGTTATATGTTTTCGCATATGAGAATCTAGAAAATAGCAAGTTCGTTTGAAAAAAAAAAGATCAGTAAGTAACACAAACTTAAATTAATATCATTATTTGGATCCTAAGAACAAAAACCAGGGCAAATCAACCCACTACTAATGAAGAGAACTAAGTAAAGAATAAGTTTGAGAACCATTAAACCATGTATTCGCCATAGTATTTTTAATGTGTTGCATTGTAGATGTGAACAGATCATACTGCGGCAAGATCACCATATTATTTAATATTTTTGCAGCACGAATAAAGAAATAATTCTGTCTGTAATTAGATGCACACTGTGGGATGTCCAAATATATAGGTTGTCTCAATGTTCTATTAGGTATCCTCAAATTAATTTTAGAAAGTAAGTGTGGGAAGTCCACATTGTTTTGAGCAATTTTAACTAGAAAAACAACGTCGGAAATTTTTCTTCTTTCCTGCAAAGGTAGAATATGGTATCTACGACATCTTGCCTTATAGTTGCACTCGTTGGTTCCTGATTTATATTGTAGAAATTTCATGAATCTTCGCTGTATAGACTCAATCCTATCAATATACATACTGTAACGCGGATTCCATACTTGTGAGCAATACTCGAGAATATATAGGTAATTACATAGAAAAAAGACACGACCAGAACTCTGAGTTTCATGTTCACATTTCTTAGAAAATTATTTTTAGTCTAAAATTACAATTACAACAGACTCACCCATTAACGAGAGGACATTGGGTTCAGCCTTTTTCTTCTTACTCTTGGTTGGTGGCGGCGAAGGAGTGGGAACTACTGGAGCGGGCGCGGTTCCTAAAGCTTGTTTCAGTAACTTATCAGTAGTCAACTCAGTCGGCTGCGGCGGGTTCAAAGGAGGCACTACTTCATCTCGACTTGGTTCTACCGGTTCCTCAACGGGAGGTTTCTTCTCGACTTTCTTTGCTGCATATAAAAAAAATCGTCTTTGTATATCCTGACGCTTCCAGACGCTATTTTGTCTTGCTGTCTGTAGGGCAGTTGATGGTAACTCAACAAATCGTCGCTAAATTTTTTCATCTTGTTCAAAATCCAAAAATCTTTATTCAATTTAGGCCCTGAGAAGGTAATTATGAACGTCACAACTACCACCGGTTTGGAAAACAACCCAGTTATAGAGAAGATCCGGCAAGTAACTCAATCTTTTTATTATATACTAGCTGGCCCGGCGGACGTTGACCTACCCTTATAATTAAAAAAAAACTTAAGTAAATCACTTCATCTACTGGTGAAAACCACATCAAAATCCGTTCAGTAGTTTTTTGAGTTTATAGCGAACAGATAGACAGACAGACGTGGCTGAGTATTTTGTTTTATACTGTGTAATGATAACATAATACAACATATTTTTATACATATACAGTTACATTCGTTTGTGGTGGAAGCACAGATAAAGACGTCATTTCTAGACGTCACCATCTCTTCATATTGATCCACCCTATAATATGCTTGACATGTTGCTTGAATATAATATATTAATTTACTACGCTAATATATCTAATAAACAAATAAATAAGAAGCATATCTAATAAGATTTTCAAGAATGGCTTTAATTTGCAAAGGTTTTTGAAAGTAATTATTGAGTCATTCCTAATTTGTAATCGTATCATAAGACTTGAGACACCCAAGCCAACCTCACCTGCGCGTGGTGCACACTGCTGAATAACGAACGAGGCAATGGTGAAAGCGGGGTGGTAGGGTTTTACAGCCTGACCGGGTCGCAACCACCATGTATATGGCGAAAAAGCTCGTCGTAGTGAGTCGCTTCTGCGGGTCGCGTTTCGGGATCAGCCTGTGCATATCCAGCTTTGCACAGGCCGGCATGACAGCGGCAACCAGCGATGGATAGTGTGTCCCTCGGTGGACGCCATTGTTTTTGGAATGTACTGTGCTTACTATTAGGCATAGTGCAGTCATTTTGCCGTGACACAATAAAAAAAAATTGCGTTCTCTTAAACTCAATGTAATTTAATACAAATAATTGATTTAACTACCTTTCCGTTGTTCTTTAGGTGATTCAGTACTATTACGTCGCTCGCGACTCCCATCGTCTTTACTTTCCTTAGTTTCGACTACAGCTGGTGGCGCTGCCTTTACCGCAGTCTTAGAGATTTTTGCAGGCTTCGCCGCCTTGTTTTCTTTCTTCTCCACTGGCTCTTCAATCTTTTCATTGGTCTATTTAACATTGTCTGTTTAATAGGATATCGTAGAACAGCACATACTAAAGCAAACATTTTTAATTTTGTTTAGAATAAGATTAATAAACATAAACTCATTATCAGCCTGTAAGTGTCCCACCACAAAGCTATATGCCTCTTCTTTAGGCCAACGACGTATTGGCGATTCCAAACTCGGAGGAGTCCATACTTCTACATTTTTCCACATACGCAGTTACTACTAGAACTTCTTTCAGGATCACATTTCTTCACAATTTTTCCTTTGTTGGACGTCGAATTGATATTTCACCGGTTAAACCATTAGACCACGACTATTTTTAACTATAAAGTACTCATTACTATTAGATTTTATAGTTAGTAAAACAATTTACAATAGGTGTATCACAAGTCTTTTCATTTCCAAGTCAATCATGGTGCCAGTGAAAGTTAGTACCAATATTTTTATAGCCACCAATATTTATTAAAACGTTTGTATGAATACACACATTTATACACAACAAACCATATATTTTTAAAGTAATTAACTCATTTCAAATCCATGCTGGCTAAGAAATACGAATTTTCAGTAAAGAGAAATATCATGATAAACCATTAGGTTGGTTATAGAGCCATTCCTCGTGCTCGTTTGACTAGATATCACCTACGAGATAAAAAGCCATCACCGACCCACCACCTACCGATGTGTTTAGTTTTTCACCTTAAAATTCAATCTTAAAAATCAAATAATATTAGTACTTTAATAATTCAATATATAATCAATAACTTTATTATTATTAACTTACATCCTATTTTAATTAATATATATGACTACAATTAATATACTCTATGAGGTAATCACCCGATTAAGGTTGCACATGCATGCTATCTAACAACCTCAAGAGTATATATAATCTACCTTACAATAGTAACCCTTTTACTATTCGTACCCTTTTGTACAAAAAACCATGTACCTTATATATTAAAATTACAATAAACAAACGAAATTATTATCTACACACTTAAATGTCAAATTTAGTGAAAGACGGTTAAAGCCATGAAATAAATATACAAAAAATATACATATATAGATTAGTTAGTATGTAATGATTAGGACGAATAAATACATTAGGCGTACTATACTCTATCGTCGCTAAGATATGTAGTCACGAAAAGAATACATCATTAAAATGTACAACTTAACTGTCACCCCAATTCATAGAAAACACATTATCTCAGCGATTTCAAAATTATATTGCGTAAAAAGTCACGAATTTTGTTTTTACTTACTCCTTTAAGCATTTATTACAATTTATTTCTTTACTAATAATACATACAGAATAATAATATGAATAAGAGATTCGCTTTTAAGATAAAATATATACCTACCTATAGTATTACAAATATATACCTATAGTGTTTTTAATATTATTATATAATTATTTAATATATGTCATATTCTGTTCACGATTGAGTTCACAGCATCAAATGTACGTATAATGTCACTAACACGAGAAATAATTAAATCGGATTTAGTAGGCATCAATTATTAGGTATTTAATAATTAATTAAGTACAAACCCGAGTTCATGAATACATTTATAAATAACATATATTCGTACTACGCCTTGTTTGGCTATAATCGAACCCTACTATCTGTGGGCACAGCGTGCACAAAAGAGGAAGTAGGATATCGATAATAGTAGAACGAAAATAAAAAAATCAGATATTTATATATACAGTCAAAATTTGTGATAACGACATCGAAGGGACTACTCATAATTAGCCGTAAAAACCGATAGTCGTAACAACCGGTGATGTTTTAGACGTACTGCATTCAGCCGGGACCTTTGTTCTGGGTCAATATAACCGGTTATGTTGTTCTAAATATATCACCATAAACGGTTTTGACTACATTTTTTCTAACTGAACCACAAATCACGGCAACAAATTAATCACAAGCAAAACGAAATTTATTAAAAAAGAAAACATGCGGTATATAGGGTAACTTTCGCTTGTTAGATCTTGTTAGTGTTAAAAAATAAAGCTTTAGCGATAATTAAACGACTGTCGATATGTGGGATTAAGAAGGGAAATCTTTGAAAGCAATCTGATGATCTGAAAGGGCCTTTATACAATTTATATAACAACATTATAATGGTCTCCTTTCTATTAGTGTAAGTAACATTATATAATACACTACACCTGTATTTGTCAACCTTTTCATGACACAACCCCCTTAGTATAGTACCCCTTACTGATAAAATTATTTCATGATCCCCTACCCTTCGCTGTTACTTGTATTTTATGTAATAAACACCAAACTTTTTTATTTATTTTCATGATTAGGTATCAGTTAAATACATAATTAAATCAGTTAAATGTGAATATAACTCGGAGGTAGGTATTTTCTTTTTCATTTTTCTTCTAGAATGCATGAATGTCCTTTACCTACCTACATTTTCCTTTCCTTTCCTTAAAAAATATATTTTTGAACTTTTTTATTATTAAGGCTTAGCAATCTCCCGCGATCCTCTAAGAGAGTCTTATGAATCCCTCCACGGGTTCATATGTAACCTGCAGAATTTATTGTCGCAAATAAAATGTAGTACATATTAGAATCGTTATAAGATATAGAGTTGAAGTACACATAAAGGTTGCACATTGAGATATACTTAATATGAAAGTGAAAGTAAGAATACTTTCAAGAAGTTTCGTTAATCTACTGATAAGCGCGACATTCGTTCAGTACGTAGGAACAGTAAGTAGAACATTAACTGTCATCAGGTTTGATATCTGAAACTGAATGCGGTCTATGAGTATGGATGATTTTGTCTTTTTTTATATATGTATATTATCTAAAACTATTGCTATATGGTTCATTTGGTTATGGATTGAATTTACTATATTCTGTAACTATAATTAACATTTGCCGAATATAGTATATATGCTCATCACTTCGGAATGACTGCATCTTTTTAGTCTATTTTTGTTGTGTTTATTTTCAGGACAAGATTTGTTTGAAAGAAAATATTGGAAAAATCTTACGGAACAATATAGACTGAAAACTCTGTATTTATAAAAAGTGTGTGTTTGTGTGTGTTAGACAGAGGACAGTTGGGAGATCTTGAAAAACAGTCACAGAGTCACGATTGTACTGTAAAGTGAATATTTGATCTCATTTTCTTTATTAGTATATGGTGAGAAGTTGGAGGGAGCCAGCTAATATAATAATATATATAGTATTCATTTAATTCATTGTTAATATTCAAAGTATATTATATAATTTTATACTCTAATATACAATATGACTATATTCTTTTGTCACAATAAGCGTGAAAGTAGATGGAACATAATTTAATTTTTTTTTTAAATGCCAATAATCTTAATTATCTTTTGTTTTTAATGTAATCTTTTATGATGTCATGTATGTCAAATTACCAGTATTATATAGATAACTCAACTGCATAATTTGATAACATAAAGGTTATTTAATTTTTAATGCATAGCTAATGTATGTTTATTTAAATAAGTTCAAATTTCGTAACAGAAGAATTGAGAACCCAGTGAACTAAATTCATATGTGATAGAGTTGATTATAAAGACCCACGCACATACCACTGAGATGTATCTCAAAGGTCCTAGGGATGGGCAATATTTTTATAATTCGAATGTTGTACAGCGGCAGCTTTTATTAAGAAACAAGCTTTAGACACAATAAACTTTGTATCTTTATATATATTTTAAAACACTTAATTGTCATATATTATAAAAAATCATAACGTAAATATTTCTAAGTTTGTATCCGGAAATACAGAAAGTGGAATTTTCAATATACTGCAATATAGGATTCTCATATCAGATAAGGACTATTGAGTGAATTACAATGTAGAAAGTGTTACAATTGTTATAAAATTATTAGAAATGATTATGTAGGTGTAAGCACAACTGGGAATGTTTAAAGTGAACAAACAAATAATTAAGATAGGCAAGTACAAGATAACAAAGACATCAACATTTATATTGAAAACATGCAGAAGACTCACTTTATCTGCAGCAAGAGTAGAATGCAATAACTCGAAATCATCTTTAGGGTGCATTTCCTCAAAGTGATTGACGATAGCAGTGTCAGCTGGTACTGGCACGGAGCTGGGATCACTAACACAGCTTGGATCCTCTTTGTTTAATAAAATCGGCTTTATTTTAGGATCTTTGCCGCGTTTGCGAATCTGCACGAATAGTAGTTACTTGCATGAATGAATATATGCGTCATTATACAAACCACAATTTATGATTGTATTTTAATAATTTATTTACCACAATCCCAGATATTATTTTGGAGTATATTATATTGCATTGTGTAGTACAGTAATAATAATATGTGATTATTTATGTTAAAATTTATGTTAAAATAAAAAAAACCTTTTAGTTTTATTTACGTATGTTAAATTAATATCCTTGTCATGAAAACGGAACATTTATTACCTGTTATAAATTATGTATTTATTTGTCCTTGGGTTATTCATTATTATAAATATACATCAATCATAAACCCCATGTAAAGAGTTCTATAATAAACATGCAATTAGACCGCCCAATGTTAGATTAATCCATTATACTAAATGTTTTAGATAAGCACAGAATACATATGTTAATTTTTATTGATTATATTTAGACAATATTTAAAAAAAAATAACCTTTTGAAGTAAAAATTTACCTTTACATTTGGTGGTGTGTCTCGAGGCAAGTCAACAACCACCGGTGGACAGAACTCAACATGAGCCTTTACTGGAGGAGCCGGGTCATCTTCAACGCCACTCTCAGCTGGTGCTTCACTCTCCAATTCACTGCTAGTGACGGCTGCTGAGTTCTCTTTATTTTTCTCTTTCTTTGCTAACTAAACATTTCATAAAAACATAACATTTAAGATCCATAACAAATAGATTACTTTCAACTTGTTTACATGAAATACAGTAAACTTTATTAAATTAAAAATGTATCATAAACAAAGTTGACTTTGAATATGAATACTAAAATAGAACAAACCTTTGAACTATGCATTTTTTAATTGTGGTTCATTGAGATAAATTAATGGTTTGAACAAAGTAAATGATAATACACAAAACATTCAAATATATAAGTACTATAGATAACATTCCAATCTATATGATATTGTGTAACATAACAATATCTTGTATAAATATTTATTAATAGCATTTTTGTATATATATAATTTAAAAAAAAATTATACAACTATTGTACAGTGGAATTAAGCATATTTAAATAGCAAAGTCTTATATCAAACCCTAAAATTATATTTTATATATTCAAAAGGAATATTTATGAACCAAAAGGTTAAAAAATTAATTGAAGACTGCCAATTCTATATATTATGACACAAGTTAAGATGAAACCCTATTTAAGTTTTGATACAAGTGGCACTTAATGTGTTTGAGTGTAGTTACAATAAACTCAACGTCTGTTCTTACCATCTGTTCTGTATCTTTTCTAACTTTATTATTTATACAAGAACTAGTATAACTCAAAGATTAACCTTTTTATTTGCCTTCTTGACATTCTTCTTAGGTTTATTTTTACTTTCAGCCAAAGCAAGCAATTCCGTAGCTGCCTTGCGCTGCTGTGCAATTGCATCTTCATAACTGGTACCAGCGGCAGAGAAGAGTCCCATCAGCAACAATACAGCTACAATGACCACTCCCAGACCGCATAACACTAGCAATGCTTGCAGCTCCATTGGATCTGCCGCATGCAAATATACCTGTAATATTTCTTTGTTATGTACTGTGTATTTCTTTTCTTTAATTTACTGTTATTTCTGTTTTCCAAATTTCAATAGCAATCTGTGATAGATTGATCAAACATGTTTAAAGTTCCAAATGATTTAATAAAAGAATGAAAGCAATTTTTACTGTTTATACCAATAAAATCTAAGATTTACTAATATAATGAAAAATTAATATGTGAATATTTTGTTGTAAGTACATATTTTCTATTTCCATTATTTAATTTATTTATTAAACTCTGAAATAAAATAAAAAGAAGTCCACTAAAAGGCCTAATTGTCTAAAATATCTAAAAAATCTTTAAAGCATTATATTTGTAATGAAAATTCTGTAGGCTATGTTTGAAATGTAAATACTAATCAGCGCCCATAGTTTTATAATTACAGTTTTGCATTCAAACAAGAGTAAAGAAGATTCATAGTATATCTTTATTTCTACATTTATTTTGCATACATATTTGCATACTGCATCTATACAAAATACCTTTTTTAGAGAATATTAATACACAGATTAAGCTTCCATTCGGCTGTATTGCATGGCATGCCAAAAATACAGCTGTAATGGTCTATTGGCGGAAAATTACAAGTTATTGGATTTAATTATAGAATGATTATTGTCAGATGTAATCTACACTCTGCAAAATTATCTATTTTCGAATGTATTTTATTTTTTATAATGCGTTATCTTTTGAATTCTTCAAAGCAGGTGGATTTGCCGGGTCGCACTTATATTGAATGAAATCCCATAAGACAATAAATACTTTAACAAGAGCATATTACTTACCTTAGCAGCAATATATATTTCAAACAAAACTGAGAACCGACACGATATAAGAGTGAATTAATAATGTTTTTGGATAAAATATCGAAACAACTACACAAAATGAAGGTACTGGATGACACGTAAGCAATGACACATGTCAAAGGTTATTGACAGTCAAATCGGCCGAAATACCGTAGGAACCTACGTACTTATAACCGTATTTCGGAAAATATACGTATTTTTGTTGCATAATGTGTGCTATATTTATTGTCCTATTTACCTTAAAACGTAGATGAAAGTAATACTCTCACAGCCACGATCTGCTTTACCAAAACATATATTTAATGATTACCTATATATGAATAAATTAATTCCAATTATTGTAAAACTTGAATACAACAATTATTACAACGAATGTTACTAGCAATTCAACAATCAATCCACTTACACGTTTTTTAATATGTCGGTCAAAAGCAAAAGATATAAATGAAATCTCAGAACGGAGTCAATAGCAATAGTGATCTCTGGTCAATAGTCTGTGATAATCCATAGACATTATTTCGTCTCTGTTTTTCCATTTTATGCAAAAGGCAAAGGTATCTAAACCATGCAGCCAAGTTAGACGTCATTTCATAATTGCCAATTCTAGAGTATTTTGTGATAGTTTCAATGTTCTAACAAGATGGTGGCTCCCTTGTTAGAACTTTTCATGAAGTTGTCGTGGCATTTCAGAGTTTATGGTCCATGGCTTAATACTTTTTTTCGAACTAACTATGCTATTGACCTAGCAAGGACTTAACAGCTTCACCTGACTACTAAGGCGAGTGCTTAAGGCACTCAGCCGATTTTATTTGGGCAACGACACACCTGGGCTTGGGTTGTTGCCTGATACATGCAATTCGCGACCTATTTGATCTAACCTAAGCTAACTATTCATACATATATGAGTTGTTGAAACATATATGTGTACCAAGCATACATACCTCAACAACTCTTATATATATTTCGTATCGGATAATTTTCTAAACTCTTTCAGTTTGATAAGGGAAACAAAATAAAATTCTTCCACTTGCATGTGTAAGCGTGTAAGCGTGTGTATATATAGATCATACGTGAAAATGTTATTATTGCAATTATGTTTTGAAAAATGGAAACTGCAGCAAATGCTTGTAATACAGAGTTAGAAAAGTAGGTTGATAAAATTGTATAACTCGATACAAGTATTTACTGTTTACAATATTGAAAGAAACTTTCTGATGTGACTTGTTCCTTTAGATTATTTGCTTTAACAAGATAATGTAAAATAAAAATTGAAGACATTACATATAGATTGAAATATACATATACAGATTCGTAGTTGAAGAAAAAATGTAAGGAACTTCATTCTTGACCCCAACCGCACATTTTTTTTATTCCAGTGAGACGTGGTAGGGGCCACCGGAAGAAATAAACAAGGGTCCCGTACGTTTATGCTCGATGTACCACTTCCATCTATTTCTTTGTTGCATACAGGGTCAGTCAATTACAAAGTAGAATTGCAAAGTAACATCCACTTAAATACTTAATATAGGGTTTCTGCAAAGTAACTTAATCAATCAAACTCATAATTTTATACTTGCGTGTATCGGCACGAAGACTTGTCTATGGTCATGTGGGAAGACATTATCGTTATGCGTAACGAACTATCTGGCACTAACTAGCACGATAACTAGGCTGGCAGTTTTTACACACATCAAAGAAGTTTTAAGCTAATGTAGTTGTAATGTAGATTTAATGGAAAGACACAGGTGTGGCAACGTTATAATCTACGCCTTTATCGCAATGATTTTTGTCATTAACTGTAGCGCTACAAGTAGTCGAAACTTCATTTCGCAGATATGGAATTAGCGTAATAAGGGTTATTAATTAGTTACATTGAAAATAACTATGGTTTATAGGTTTTACACAAAATTGTTGCAATTACAAAAAAATGCTTTGAATTATGTGAATCCTTTGCTACCTACTTTATTTTTATAAAGATAAAATTTGATGACAGCTCACAGAATGACAGTTGTGACATTTTTCATGTCATAACTATTGTTGCATTATATTAGCAAATTTTTGTCAATTATTAAACAGCTGTCCTCATTTAATCATTCGTAATAAAAACTCTTTAAGTTATTAATGTAGCTAAACTATAGAAAACGTAAAACAACAATTTACATAGTTTAGTGCGCATGGAAGTGTTCACACCTTAAAGTTGTCTTCCATTGTCCAAGAATGTCGATTCCTCCACTAGTTTGCAGTACTCCTCCACCGCCCGACCAATGTGAGGATGACAAAGATACCGAAGAATACGATTTACATTATAACCGTGAGTATATAATAATTATGACAAAACTTTTAAAACACGAAAAAAAAAACAGCTGATCACGTATTTAGTGTACACTATAAATATTGACTATTTCTTCTATATGTGTTTGTAATTTATGCGGATTATTTATTATATTACAGAAACCTTGTATTCAACCTTGTTTGTTTTATAGTTTTGCAATATTCCTTTTATTTGAATTTATGCAATTCTTAAAGTATCTTATTACAGTTTCACAGGAAGATGATGAAAGTGTTGATTATGACTTTGGAAGTTTTTCAACGTACAATCATTGTGAATCCCCTGCATTCGAAAAACAAACTGAGGTGATCAACATAAAGGGAAAAACAGAAACATCCAAAATTAGTATTACAAAAACTGAGACAGTTGCACTAGACCCAAACGAAAACATCACAGAAACCAATGAAAAGTGTGAAGAAAAGTTGAGGTATGATGAAGATGTAAATATTGAAGATTTGGATTTAAAAATAGATGAACCTGTAGACATTGATTTGAAAGATAAAACCTCTGATATTACATTAGGAAGGAATGAAACTGGTGACAATTCTTTAAAAGATAGCCCATTAGAAATTTCAAATGTTGGTAATATAGATGGTAGTGATATTGAGTGTTTACAAACGATTCCCTGTATTGAAAATGTAACTGAAATTATAGAGCATGTGATAACAGAATCAGATTTTTTTGTTGAAGATGCAGTAGGGATGCAACCCTCTAAAACAATTAATGATGATGTTGATACCCCTCTTGAATCATTAGAAACTGCAAACGAAAATGATTTTGATGATTTTCAATTTATAAGGTCTGATAGTAAAGTTACTGAAGTTATTGAAACCTGTGATAACCCTTGGGAAAGCCAAGTAATTGACGATTCTGATTTTGGTGATTTTACTGCTAATTTTGAGGATAATAAAAATGAAACCTGCAATTCACCAGTACAAAATGTGGATATTGAGATCAACAATGAATCAAACAATCAACCTAATATTTGTTCTGATGAAAGTGATTTTGGTGATTTTGATAGTTTTCAATCATCAGCTGTTCAAACTGAGGACAAAATTACACAAGATCAAAAAGCTGATCATTCTGTTCATGTACTTAATATTCAGACATCTGATGATGAGCCATTAGTTATGGAAAATATAAACAAATTATTAAGTTCTATATTCGATGAAGAAATAATTGAAACAGAAGATGAAATGGAAGTGAAATTGGAATCATTACTTACTGAAACATGGGGTTATCTAATAGAGACAGATATTAGACAACCATACATTGTTAATTGGAATAATTCGTTGGGACAAAAAACTCTATTAAGGGCATTGTGTATTGACTCTAGGAATATAGTGAGTATTAATTTTGGAATTATCAGTTAGGGTCCGTTCAAGTTTTACATAAGTAATTTAGTAATTAAGTAATTTTTGTAATTTCTGACCAATCCCTCCTGTCCCTCTTGTCAACAAAAGTGAGTAATGCTCTTATCCCTCCCCTCCATACTGACGTAATCATTTACCTAAGTATGTTCAGTTTAATAAAGAAATATTGCTGATATAATCACTACCCGGCCCCCATGTCCCCTATGTCATCAAAAATAAGCAAATTGAAGCCCCACCCCCCGTGGTGTATCAGTGTTTACGTAATACTTGAATGGCCCCTTACTTGCATTTCATTGTAACTTCTCTTTACAGTTTACTAGCAAGCCCGGCGGACGTTGTCCCACCCTGATAATAAAAAAACTATGACAAATTGTATATCTAAACCTAAACCTTGATCATGAATCACTCTATCTACTGCTGAATGAAACGCATGTAAATCTGTTCAGTAGTTTTTGAGAATTTGCGAACAGACACACAGACAGACGCGGCAGGGGGCTTTGTTTTATACTATATAATGATTACCTTCACTTACATTAATGCGTTTTTGTGTAGTCCTTCAGAAACAGTATATTATCTGTGGATAAAAGGTACCCTATGTCCTTGTCTGTACCCCTAACAACATGTATGCAAAATTTCTTGATGGTTGGTTGAGACGTTATAGTGTGAAACATAACATTCAAGGTCACATTTGAATTTATAATATTAGTTAGGATTTGTGATTCACAGTACTGAATTAATATAATTATAATATAATAGACAAGTTACACATTTAATTTGATTTGATGTAATCAGATCCTACTATAGATGAAAACAGCTGGCAAAGTTTTAAGCAACAATATGAAAAGACAGTGAGGAATTATTGTATACTAGCGGGCATGGTGGATGTAATCACACCCTGATAATTAAAAAAAATTAACTAATTATATACCTAAACATCCTCATACATCACTTTATCTACTGGTGAAAACCGCATGAACATCCGTTCAGTAGTTTTGGTAGTTAAGACAGACAGAGGTGGCAGAAGACTTTGTTTTATAATATGTAGTTATGTATTGTATAGATTATGATCATATAGATATTATAGATATTGAATACTTATTAGTTATCAGGTTTTTTCTTCAGATCTTGCATTCTAGTGTTAAACTTTGCTTTTTAAAAAAAATAATGATATACTGGCTGAATGGTTAAAGAGTTGCAATCTTCTGAGGGGTTACTGAGTAGTCATGTCTGGTTCTGAATCAATTTAAAAATTGATGCTTAATATTTGATCTAATTATCGTGAGAAATGTAAAATTGATATACACTCAATATCAGGTGATTTACGCAAAAAAGAACTGATGTAATAAATAAGGAAGCGGTGTATCACGCCGTGCCGAACATTTCGTCCCGAGCTCCGCGCCTCAAGTCTCTTCTTGCGACCGTGCAGCATTCCGACAATAAGCAGTTACGTAATAAGTAACCTTAAAAAGCGCCCGTTCAATTTTGTTCATTGAACCTAGGTGTGATTTTTTTACGTTTAAAAGTATCGTTCCCATACTTTTAAAAGTTTTAGACCAAACTTTAACTAAGGTTCTCTTTGTTATTTATTAGTATTTGTTTTGATATTATTATTCTATATGTTAAATGTGACCATGAACTACCACACGATTATACAGTGTCACCCTTTAAACATTCACCTGGTATAAAAATAAATTCTTATATCACCAAATTGAATTTTCCAGTTGTTTGGTCCTAAGTGGGGGCATAGTATGCCTAAATATGCTGCGAACTTGAGTGTAGCGCCACTTCAACCGAAGAAACAGTTGTCACCATCAAACATAGATTTAAAAAATGATGCTGTAATCGTTGAGAAATCTGTGAGTAAATCTGGAACATGGACAGATCCTTTTACAACAGATGGCCAGGAATGTAAGTCAATAAAAGCATTTAATGTACATACTAAATATACAGAATATTATACAAGCAAGCTTTATGGCAAAATAGCTTCCAAGCTTAATGCCATTTGCACAGTGATAAGTAAACTTTTATTATAAATTCCACATGTTACAATGGTTTACTTATGAAAAACAACGATATTTATGAGTGTTTAAAAAAAAATCAATACAATACTAAGACTGTTTATTAACTAGATAATAATTGTATAATTGTGTGTCATTAAATTATGGACTTTGTTTATAATTTAACTAGCGGGCCTGGTGGACATTGTAATGCCGTGATGATAAAAAAAATCCTAAAAGTCAACCGCAGCGCCACCTACCGACTCTAATAATTAATTTTAAATATTTTTGACCTCATCTGAACACACACAAAAATGTCGTCAAAATCTGTCCAGTCATTTAGGAGGAGTTCACATACAGATGGACAGAAGAATTTTATATATAAAGATTTACTTTTTAATAAATATATTCAGTGTTAATTACTGAAAAGGTCTTAGATGTCGTTTGAGTTTACTTTGCAAATTGATAATGAGTGAATATATTTTTTACGAATCTAAAGTCGAGAATTTGCACATTATTTAATTATCATTACACATTGTAATAATACAAGGGTGCTAAATATAGTAGCTAAAGCATAATATTTTTAAATTAACTTTCTCACCGTAATAATATTTTTTGCATGTCTTGCACATGGACTACTAACATTCACCAAAACTATATATGTATATGCTTGACCAAAATCCTATAGTTACCTATGCTGAAGCCCTCCTCCTTGACCTAGAACACCTCATGGCAACCTTAGACCAAATAGCCCATAATCAATCCACTCTCAAGATATCTGAACTACTGTCACATGGTAAGTGGATATATTTTTAACAGTCATGTCAGAATTGTGTAGTTCTTAACTCAAAGAGTTCTAATCTTGTTGTATTATATTATAAAAATAAGAAACTGTATCCTATATATTTCTCATTAATTTGTAAAGTGATTACTAACATACTAGCTTTAATACATCATAAATAATTGAGGTTAAATAAGTTAAACTGCTGCTAATCTAATAATTCCATGTCAATTTGTGGGAAAAGTGTTACTTAAAAATGTAAACATCTATTAAATTCATAACACAATATTTTGTATTCGTTATTATCATATAAGTTATTGTTATAAAAATTTAATAAGTTACAGAGCAGGACTTGTCTATTTTTGTATGTAATAGTTATATTTTATGTTTAAAAATTTGTGTTAATTTTTCCAAGTTCTGCAAAATGATGGATAGCTTTAAATATAGGTCTAGTTGGTTTTGCCAATACTGTCATATCAAGATTTTTTAAGTCTCCTATTGAGGCAAGTAGATATCAACATATAATCTGTTCTGACAGATTTATTTTAACGAAAGTAACGACGGCGAGTATTTCATAATGAAGAGTAATTGTTCACATTACTTGTAGTTTGCTCTACATTGCTAATATAAAGTAAGCAAGGTATAGACTACAATTTTAGTGCTACTTTATATTATTATTTGTTGGATTTTTTATTGAAGGATTATTTGTTTGAAGAAATTGATAAAAGTGTCACATAATGCAGATTTGAGTTATAATGATTTTTAAAATAATAGATAAATATTATGCTCTTATAATGGGAATTTATTCTCATCATGTAGTGTGTTTACATGTACATTGGTCTGATGTGTTTATTGGATATTAGTTGGAATTTTACAATTAACCTGAGCAAAAGTTACAGAAAACATTATGATGAATCAATATAGTAAACAATAAACATTAGGAAATATTATAGGGTAATATAGATATAGAAGGGAGTTATAAAAACTTTATTTTCATATAGGTACAATTTAAGCTGTGACCGGAATCCATGTATTAGGGTTTATGTAATTATAATTAAGCACAATACATATTTAATTTCCAATTACTGAATCAATTGCTTTGAATATCAATATATTCGAAATGTCATTTAAATCTGTTAATTTTTGATGGCATTCATATAAAATCAGCCAATATCATTTTTTCAGACCTTATTATACCTGCATATTTCATTGAATAAGTCTAATATTATTTGTAGACTGAATAGTGAAAATATGGCTATAACTATTCAGTCAGTATATCGATCTTTATAAAATACCTTACTTGCGGATGGTACTTCTAACGGTATTTTTTTCCTTTATTTTTTTTGTTTTGAGAAGATTTATCACATGCAAATGAAGCTAGCTTAGGTGTGTGACGTGACATTTAATTCGAAAATTCAAGATTCTTTGAGAGCCTAATAATATCTTACATCTTCATTTTAGAAGCTTAAGATATTATTTATTTTTTATGTGTGAAATTTTCCTGTTAAATAACGGCTAGATTACTATTTGTATACTGTTTATATTAACTTCATAAAAGAGGAAAGAATCAAAACTGTTTACTCATTGATCTTCACTTGTCTATTTTGGCAGTGTGTTTGACATGGCTTATAGTTCTAGTGATTTTATATAAATACCAAGCTCCTCGATTATTTAGGGCTCTTAGCTATTGTGTGTAGTAACTATAAAAACCATGGGTTTAGCATATTTAGCAGTGACACATAAATTGCTCAGTTGACATATTTTAGGGTAATACCATAAAAAAGATTTAAACCAAATTATTAATATAGGCAAAAATTTAGTTAACAGCAATTTAACATATGTAACTGACAACATATTAAGCTTGTCCACTGCAATTCTGTATAGATCACCAAATATTTAAACATATTTGTTTTCCAGCCTGCAATATAGAAGGTGAGAGCAGTATTGTTGAACCAAGGCCAACCGACATAGATGTATTTGAAGGTACAATGTCATCAAAATCGGAAAAGATCTACTCCAGTACAATAGATATACAACCGATAAGGCAAATTAATTTGCCTGAAACACATATCTTTACTCCAACTGATTCAGAAACACCAAGGTCTAAAACTACACATTATAATTGTGGACCTCCTGTTCTCTTACCTCAGAAAGTTTCTGGAGAACAACTTCCTACAACAGAAAAGAATTCTTCTGATTTCGGCAAAGAAGGAAAAGAAACCGAAGATGAAGAATGGGAGTTTCAAGGTTTTACAAGTACGACCAGTCAAAATTCTTTAACACAAACTTCAACTAGTCGAACTGTACCTTCAATGGATATAAATGATAAAAATTCTTCGTTACCTTTACCAATACAAACTACGTCATATCAGACACAAGTGTTACAACCTATTAAAATAGAACCTACTATACCTACCCTTAATTGGCCAGACCCAGGAGAAGTGAAACACGTTTTTGAAGATTTCACAGATTTTATCTCCAATGCATCACGCAGTGATGATGCTACCAAAATATATCAAAATGTTAGTACAACCTCTACTATTATTAAGGATGAAGTTAGAGATGACGTTATTCAAAATGATAAAAATAATAAGGATGACCCGAGTGAAACCATAAATGATAACAAAGGTTTTGATGACGATTTCGATACATTCCAATCTGCATTACCACCAGGACAACAATTAGATGCATTCAAAGCAGTTAATAGCCCTGGCAATAATGACATAATCAGTTCGTCACAACAGATCAATAATAATCAAGTAATATCAACATCTGTTAGTGATTTTGAACATGTGTTTCAAAAAATTAATAATGTTAAGTCTGATTCCATATCATTTACTAATAATTCTAAATCAAGCGAACCGTTTGCAACAAATTTCCGTTTTACGTCAACAAAGTCAGACCTCACTGTTGAAAATAGTCTGTCCACGGGGCTTCAGCCACAAAGTAGTATATTACAACCAATACCGGCAAACAATGTTCCTTTCGTTCCTAATCAATCAAAAAGTGGTCAAATTTTACAACCCTTATCTTTAGAGAGCTATTCACAGATTAATTGGCCAAGTCCAGGTATTGATTTACAAGATTTATCTAGATTTAATCCAGTGGATACTTTACATTCCTTGAAAAATGACTTAAACACTAGTTGCCAAACCAAAAATTCCCCGTTACATAATAACAAAAATCCTACAAATAATCAAATACAGGATGACGATGTTTGGGGGGAATTTGTGTCAAGTAAACCCAAGCAACAGCTGCCACAGATAAACAAGAACCAGAGTTTCAACGACGATGATGAATGGACAGAATTTGTTTCCAGTTCGAGTATTAAACCTCAGAACGGTCTGAACACGATTAGTTTAAATGTACACACCAATTCAAATATGCAGAAAAACGCGAATAAAAGTAATTTTACTATAAAGAACGATCAATTGCCAGTTGATATTCCGACACTGAATTATATTACTCCAAAAACAAGCAGTCATAAAACATACAATGATAGACATTTTCAAAATTTATAACAGAATAATATTGTTCTCATAATTTATTATAACTGTACTTAATATGTAGGTATAAACCCGTTAGTTGTGTAAATACGGTGGAGGTGTATAGTTGGTAATATTTTCAAATATATTTATTATAGTTATATAAATTTTCTTGTACAGAAATTATTCAATTATTTCACCTAATAATATACTAAATGAATACTGTACAGAGTACAGTGTTATGTGAACTAGCAATAAAAACTGATGTAAATTTCGCATGACTGAAACTTAAGATATTATTAAAATTTATCTGAATTTTATTATGGCGTCTTTTGTGAAGACACCCGTCCTTTTTAGTTATTTCATATATTTTAAAACTCTTCCAAAGACAAATATGATATTTATGTTTCAAAATAACTTTTTAAAGTGTTTACTAAATAGTGGTTTTCGGTTTACTGCTATATACTACCTAAGTTTATCCCAGGATGTAAGTGGTAAACTATATACACCAAGTGGTAACTTAAGTGGCGTCAAATTCATGTTTAAAAAAAAACAATCACTAAAGCACTTGCCATATTGATTTTTAATTTACTATCGTAATGCACCCAAGTTGATATTTGGACGTGTCCATAGTACTTATATGATGATTTTATCAGGGAAATAATATACGTCGCTTCTACAAATTTCTACTGAACGAAGTATTGGGCGCCAGTGTCAATTTATTCCGTGTTTGAAAAAATCGTAGATTCTTTTTAAAAATAACTGTAGCAATATTAAGAACGTGAAACTAAGAAGTTGATACTGATGTTAAAGTTGCGCTCACACTAGCACCATTCCATCCTCATTTCTTACTACTAGGTCTTCTAGAGTCTTCCATATGAAAATTGAAGCAAATGAGATAGGATAAAATCGGAGTAAAATGAACAACGTTCGGTTGGTTTGACAGTAATCGATATAATGCCTAAAAGCAGTTTCGGTTATCAAGAAAAAATAAAAGCAACGTTTCTATAATCGGATAAATCAAGTATGGACAACTTTTAGAAAATTAGAGGCAGATATTTAAAATGCTACCAATATTAAATTAGACACGGAACGTAGCTAGATACTGTAGATGGGTCCGTACCGTTATTTGTAGAAAAATATCGTTTTATATAATAAATTTATCAACTTAATAGTAAAAATACATGAATTGGAATAATATCGTAAAAGAGTAGCCGGAGCTTGAAACAAAATAATCAATGTTAAAATAAATTGTAATTCGAATTGTCATCAGTACCGTTTATTAAAAAACTAAAAGCCTAAATCAGTAAAAGAAATGAAATATACTTATTAGATCTAAGAAACTTAATAGATATATTATTGTGATTATATCCTCTATTTTTGGAGAGTTTATCATTCCATTGAACAGGTTAAATAAAAACAACACTTTTAACAATTTTCTGGGATTGTATAGTGTACAGTTATATATTATGATTATATCGTTTTCATCTTAGAAAATGTTTAGTCTAAAATGGTTAAGAAGCATTGTAATGTAATGCACAACGGTATTATCCGTCCATCTTTAAATCCATCAAGTGTCATATTTCCTCCCCCCAACCCCCTCACCGATGCCTATGTCAGTCCGTCAACATAATGACTACGGCGCACATCTCTGTGAGCGACTGTTAATAATAAATTACATCATAAACGTTCCTTAATATAATTAGAGAGTATAAGTGAAAGGTGCGAACCGAAGTGTTAGTGAAACAAGTGGAGGTCTCCTACGACCGTGATAACAGTCGAAAGGTGAGTCCTATTTTTCCCCATATCTTTCCGACCGTTGTGCATTTTTAGCGATCACCAGAAAAGCATCCTACCGAAATATCAAACCTTTTTTATCGCAACTCCCATCAGCGTTTACAGAAAATAACTATTCAAATATGCGTGATTTCAAATTGAGTAAAATAGTTTTTTGCGCGCGATTTTAGACACTTTCACGGCCCTGATATATATTCCACGGCTGTTGCTCATATATGGGTTATACATTGTTATAATTTTTTTTTCGCACTGACTACGCTATTCTCCTAGCAAGGTCTTAACAGCTTCACCGGACTACGTTATACTATGTTACTTTTTTGTTATTACCCAAGTAACAAATCGTTTGTATTTTCACATACCGATTTTTTTTTCTTCATGGGGAAATCCCTAATGGATATCCATCCCGCCGGATAGATATGCCTGAGTCGCACGGACTAAAACCCCACGGTACCTTACACCTTTTGGCTGGGGAGCAGGGACTGTCTAATCGGCACTACGTCTGCTCCCCAGACAGGTGGGCAGCTTCTCTGTTTTAGATAATAAAGGTTTGCAACAGTATTTTTATAAATGTAATCAAGTCCAGAATTAACCAACTTTAATTTTAAGATTCATCAATCTGAATACATTTCATAATACCTACATTAAATTTCACTGCTGAAATTTATTAGAAAAATAATTTTCATTCAACAATTCCATTTATATTCTGGTCTTAGTTTTAAATTATATCGTCGGATATAATTCTTTTGACTATTTTTTACAACTTATATAGATATATTTGATGAAAAATTCCAACTAAAAGTAATAAGAAAGCTTGCTTAAAATTTAATTTGCAGAAAGATTGGTTTTGGAAAGGTACTTATAAATATACTAGTGCACCCGGGCGGGCTCGCGTTACTGTGACTCAGTTGTTACGTGTTGAACTAAAATTATGATAAACTATTTTCAA
Source organism: Antheraea pernyi (assembly GCA_015888305.1). NCBI lineage: Eukaryota > Metazoa > Arthropoda > Insecta > Lepidoptera > Saturniidae > Antheraea > Antheraea pernyi. The sequence goes on along the minus strand of MU158763.1, from coordinate 891,209 downwards.
TATTAAAACATGGCGCCATCTATGAGATATATATAACAGTCGGCCCTACAGTTTTCTCTCAACAAACTAATTTAAAGCGCCATCTCTTCGTCTCTGATAAAATTTATAATTAATAACAATAATCAATATTTACAATAATTTAATTTGTAATTTAAAAATATTGAGGCAATTAATCGAAATATAAATTATCCTCAATCCTTAGTTGTTGTTGTCTAATCCAAGTTGGATCAAATTATACGTAAATGCTAACTTTCATGAAGATCGGTTGAGTACTTTCGGAGTTCATCGTGGACAAACATCATGACACTGGATTTCTATATATTAAGGTATTTCAGTTATATAGCAGAAGTAAAATAAAAGTTTATTCATTGCCTTAATATAAACCATAAAACTTAATATTTTTAAGGGTTTTAAGGCATCTTGCCTTTCGATGCGAGCTTTCCTGTGATTGCCGAACTTTGTTTTTTATAATTCTGTGCATATTTACGACTCATATTTTTAATTCTAGAATACCGGTTTTTTATATATTTCGGCGAATTTTTTTATGTTTTAACTTTGGGTTCTAGTAGTTCTTCTCAATCTCTTTACAATTACACCCAAAGCAACGTCCTAGCTGATTATCCGATACGAAATATATATAAGACTTGTTGAGGTATGTATACTTGGAACACATATATGTTTCAATAACTCATATATGTATGAATAGTTAGCTTAGCTTAGGTTAGCTTAGATAGGTCGCGAATTGCTTGTATCAGGCAATAGCCAAAGCCGAGTTGTGCCGCGCACCCTTGAGCTAGTTGTCAACATAAAATCGGCTGAGTGCCTTAAACGCTCACCTTAATAGTCCGGTGAAGCTGTTAATACCTTGCTAGGACAATAGCGTAGTCAGTTTGAGAAAAGAAAACGTTCTAGCTAAACGAACACGTACAAAGATGCTTTATACACTACGACCTAAATCGCAGTTGTCGCATTATTAATGTAGTAACTATTAGTATAAATTTGGTGGTATTTTTCAACACAAGATAATTTTACCCGACTATCATTGTACTTAAGACGTTCTCATATCAAAACTTATACCTGGTTTTTACTAATTAGCTCAACGATACATCATTTGAAACATTTAAGACTAGTAGAAAAATTAATTTTGAATTTTTCCAATTTCGCTATTGCATAGATCATACGATAACATTCTAGATTGATTTTAATAAATATATAAGTAATAAAATAGTCACAGATAAAAATTAATTTTTGAGAATTTTGTTTATAATAGACTGGATTCACATTACTACATGAATGTAGGATGCCGTTCTTCTCTAGCTATGGTGTTTAAAAGCTTAATTTTTAAATTGAAAGGATAGTGAATTGCATACCAGGAATTAATTATATGTTTTGACCTTCGATCAACAATAACTAGATAAAGGGTCACGCACAAAATCGAAGCTAACAGCTGTCCGCGTAAATATATACTTATGTGTAGCTATTTGTTTACTAAGGGAGAAAAAAAGTTTTAAGTTCAACCTAATTACAGCCATAAAACCTAGTAATAAAGTCACAAATGTTCAAAATATTATCAATACTTACGATAAAACGAGTAAAGCAATAAATTACTCCCCTACAAATGAAAAGACAACATTTAGTGTGAATTCAACCTTAACACGTAATGAATAAAGTATGTTTTCCCGTTATTGTGCGTGGCGAGGCCAAACATTTGTATCACAGGTTTAAAATCGGTAATTTTGTTCAAAATTTGATATTATTTGTTAGTTTAAAGCTTAAAATATAAGTTATTCAACATGTATTTAGCGAAAGTAAGATACTCCGGCCGTTAAATTGCTTTTTCGGGTATTATTTTTGCATCTTTTGAATACACTGCGGCATGTGAAACGGGCTTACATTGGCTGTGTTTCAAACAAACTAAACAAAATAAGGGTTTACATTTCAAGTGAGCTGTTATTTACCGAGACGTATTTTTCGCGCTGACCCTTTATCTAGTTATTGTTGATTGAAGGTTTTGATAGAGCAAGATAGTTTCCTTCTACTATTTTAACATCACGTTAGATATCAAAATATTATTATAATTCGTGTAAACATCACCTTCCTTTTAACAAATAAGTATTCACTTCCCTTTAGAAGACATAACATGTACATATAGAATTTTTTTTATGTATATTAGTATTTTTTATATTTTCTAAGTGTGTTTACACTCGTATGATATTCATTCAATATAGCCACATTTTTGGTACGGTGTTAATAACATTGAATGAATTATAACACTGGTGAAGCTGTAAAGACCTTGCTAGGTCAATAGCGTAATCAATTCGAGGAAAAAAGAAAAGAATTATAACAATATTGAATAAATATTAGTTAGTATCAATGATATTATAAGTATATAGATACGTCATAAACGCTTCGACAGCGCCTTGGCTAACTAGCTTATTTTTGACGGTTGCTCCGTCAATCCGCCCGTATCTAAACAACATATAACTATTTCTTTCTCACCACCGATATTGAGAATATGCCATCTTACTTTCACATTTTATCTAAGACAGTGTGGCGTTACAATATTACTTTACGTATGTGTGCGTTATCGTGTCATTTGTTTTGTCAAAATACCATGTAGGTAACGTATCTACAGTTTTTTATTTATAATTTCATTGGTTAATATTATATGAAACTCCTCAATTTTAGCATATATTATCGACGTGTTGACTTGAAAAAAAAAGTGTTAGTTTTGTAGCGATTGTTACTTTGAGGATCCTTATTTGAGGTTTTTTATTAAAATAATAATACTTTTTATATAGAAAACACAACTATAATATTCAAATTATTATTGATCTCTAATTAGAGAGATTAGAAGTAAATACTTGTTAAAAATTCTCTATAGTATCAGGGGGAAAAAAAAGATTTAGTTTGTATTTTATTTATTAAAAAAGGATTAAATAGGCACCTTTATTCAACAAATGGAAATCACTATAAATATATACAAAATGACATATGCACTTTTATCAGTATTTTATGTTTATTTTTTCAAGACAGTCCATTTTATTATTCGTTTTTTTTTGTTGTTTTATGATTTACTTTAACAAATCTAATAAACGCTTGTTCATAAGATAGACTTAGTATATACCGTAATGTAATATATACAATATAAAATATGGTTGTTAATAGTTATGTGTATATATGAAGATAAACAATTATATCTTTTTATAATGATGTTTTATTACTTATCAAACTCCGGTGGATCATTTTCCGCATCCGAATGGTCCATATCAATATGGGTACCAGAAGAGTCCTTGTCGTCATCCAGTTCGGTTACAAATTTTGGTAAGTTGCTTTCCATAGTTACTCTAAACTGGCATTGGTCAAATTCCGGCCACGATATGAATCTGAAAAAAAATATTAAATTACCTTTCTTAATGGTTATATTTTTTCATAACGAACATAGTATTTCGTGATACTATTATTTTATTGTTATCTAATGGTCTTAATGTAAACCATCACAAAATTATCACGATAATATTTTTTTATATAAGGTTATGAAAGTAAAAAAAAAAAACACGACTTTTATATGGACTACGTATTGAGCTGCGTTTTCATGTAGTGGAAAAATGACGCAAGCTATATGGTGTTTATATTTTTCCTCTGTACATAAAACATATTAATAAGAAATAATACAGAAGAAGTAGCAGGTATCAGATAGCTATGAAATCTTGTTATTAGAACTATGTTTTTAACAAGACGGTCCAATAATGTATACTTGCTTTTTAAAAACAGTTATTTTCTGTTTCAAATTCAAATCGCCGAATTCAGTAAAGATCGTCATATGAGGCAGTGGAGGGTCTTCTGGACCGGGTGATAACAGTGTGTTTGTATCTGGCGGATCTTGACCAGTTATAAGCCACACACCGCAACCAGGTATCCATTGTCTGAAAGATACAAATTACCTAATAATAATAAACTAGTTTTTATACATAACTAGCTGCCCTAGCTTTACCTGGATCGAAAGAAATGAGACCAAACATTCCCTTGAAGAAATGAACGCAAATTCTGTCAATATTGCTGAAAACCTTCCTACTGTATTATGGCCCAGCCACTTTTATATGGACATCAATTAAAAGGGACGAAAATGTGTTACAGGAAATCGACGAAGCGCGCGCTATTTGATTCGACCAATGAGAGCGCGCGGTGGAGGATTCTATCCGCTTGTACTCATTTATAGTTATAAAATGTGTATAAAATCTGAGGTTATATTTATATGTGTAAACTATTTTAATAATTATCTTTACTATGAAGCGTCTGACAAACTTCATCATTCGTTATCTATACTAATATATAAAGCTGAAGAGTTTGTTTGTTTGGTTGAACGCTATGATCTCAGGAACTACCAGTCTGATTTGAGAAAGTCTTTCGGTTTTAGATAGTTCATTTATCGAGGAAGGCTATAGGCTATATATCATAACGCTAAGATCAATAGAAGCAGAGCACCAATGAAAAATGTTTCAAAATCGGGCACATTTTTTGCTTTTGAGCGATTACGTTATTATTATATATATCGGCGCCTACCCACAAGGATTGTTATCCGGTCACGCCTCTCTCCCTACTACTCTACTTGTTTTGTATAAAGGGAGCGGAGCGACCGTTGTTAAGGCAGTCTTGGCTCTGGCGTCGAACGGTACACACGTACCGTGCGAGTCGCTTAACCTAGACACTGAATAATTAATTTGTGTAAACGAATTATTTATTATTTGTAACTAATTAATTGGTTATCTACTGTACCAAATAGTCAGAATTGATTATTATTTGGTTTGTAACTAATTAATTGGTTATCTACTGTACCAAATAGTCAGAATTGATTATTATTTGGTTTGTAACTAATTAATTGGTTATCTACTGTACCAAATAGTCAGAATTGATTATTATTTGGTTTGTAACTAATTAATTGGTTATCTACTGTACCAAATAGTCAGAATTGATTATTATTTGGTTTGTAACTAATTAATTGGTTATCTACTGTACCAAATAGTCAGAATTGATTATTATTTGGTTTGTAACTAATTAATTGGTTATCTACTGTACCAAATAGTCAGAATTGATTATTATTTGGTTTGTAACTAATTAATTGGTTATCTACTGTACCAAATAGTCAGAATTGATTATTATTTGGTTTGTAACTAATTAATTGGTTATCTACTGTACCAAATAGTCAGAATTGATTATTATTTGGTTTGTAACTAATTAATTGGTTATCTACAGTACCAAATAGTCAGAATTGATTATTATTTGGTTTGTAACTAATTAATTGGTTATCTACAGTACCAAATAGTCAGAATTGATTATTATTTGGTTTGTAACTAATTAATTGGTTATCTACAGTACCAAATAGTCAGAATTGATTATTATTTGGTGTTGAGTTACAATATTATTATGACAGGGTGATA
>MU158763.1:864837-884104 GCA_015888305.1 Antheraea pernyi | reverse complement strand
CGCAATGCGATTGCTAGTCGGCTGGAGAGTAGTGCCGTTGGGGGATTCCCGAGGGTTGCGGGTTGATTTTAGTGACTCTGAAGTTAGTTTGGTCAGGAGTGACCGAGTGGAAATTTATTATTATTTTTGTACCTATCCAAACCATCCTTCCTTAAGCGTGTGGCTGGTCATCAAGAGCATCCTTATCCCGGTCTAAGAGGCTAGATCCCTGTGTGGGTGATTGCCTGTTTTATGATGTTGGCTAGATCCCAGGATGGGTGATGCTGTTGCTGGTTTTTGGTTATATTTTAAAGTGGTAAGCCAAGGATTACAAGTAATCAAAACGCGTTTATGAAATGTTTTTGTTAATGGTTTTGTAATATTGTGTTTGTAAACGCCATGGTAATATTGTATTTGTGAGCGCTGAGTGAGCGCCGGTAATATTGTTATAAGCGCCGGGAGCGCGCTTAAGTCAGAATGGCCGTATCGGCGCCTACCCACAAGGATTGTTATCCGGTCACGCCTCTCTCCCTACTACTCGACTTGTTTTGTATAAAGGGAGCGGAGCGACCGTTGTTAAGGCAGTCTTGGCTCTGGCGTCGAACGGTACACACGTACCGTGCGAGTCGCTTAACCTAGACACTGAATAATTAATTTGTGTAAACGAATTATTTATTATTTGTAACTAATTAATTGGTTATCTACTGTACCAAATAGTCAGAATTGATTATTATTTGGTTTGTAACTAATTCTTTTCCCTTTTTAAAAGTCGAAAACTTATTAGTTTTTACTTGAACTGAAAATACCTTTGACAACATTAATTTAAAGTAAACGTTACTAAGGAAGTATGCATACATGTATTATATATATATATTATTTATAATATTTTTCATTAATTCATAAAAAAGTTTTCTCGATTTGAAAGGTGTTATTCGATAAAAAAAAATCCAATCGTACCCGATTCATAGTAGGATAACATGTTAGATGTTACATGCACATCATTTGCGACTACTGTAACGCTTTGTTTTTTTTTTTTAAATTAATTATGTTATCATTTAAAACTAAAATATATCTTTCAAGAGAACAGTGATACTTCTGGTTTGTCGAACTCAACAGTCGAGAAATATTCGAACAATCGATAAGTTATCCAAGCTATTGACTTCCGCCTCGTAAACCAAAACGACCCTGCGTTCCAAGGTTCCAAGTTTTCATTGCATAATTATAGTTAAGTTCCAAGTTTTCATCAGTTACAATCAATACTAGTTCATATTTCAAGCACGTGAGTAACTTTCGATATAACATTAAAAAAAAGGTAATCCTCTTGAAATTTCCTCACAAATATTATGAAAGTATCACAACTATATTTGACCACATTACATCATGCCACTACTATTGCTTGTTTCGTCTAGTTATCGCACATTGCTAGTTAGTATACCGTCATGATACCAGAAATAGCATACTTACTCCAACATAGGTATAACTCTAGTACTCTTGGAGAATGTGTGAGGCCTGAAGAAATACCACAGTAAAGGTAAGTACTCTGAAGGACAAGGCAGCTTTTCTTTTTGTGTTATATTAACCAGGTACAAATTGTAATCGTCCATCTAAAACAAAGGTTTCACAATAATTAATACTTAAAAATACAAACATTGTTAGAGGTGTCCATTAATTACGTGAGGTGGTCAAGTCATATCTCACGTGGGGGAGAGAACGGGTTTTGGCACATATCACGTAATTTTTTCGGGGAAATAATTTATAAATGTAAAAAATCAGATTAAATTAAATGTTTCTAAACTAAAATATGCAGAAATCTGACACAATTCTATATATTAAAATCCATGAATAAATGTAAAGTTATTTAGTATTCATATATCTAAATGTAACGTAATAATATTAAAAAGGTTATATTAGTTGACAAGTCATTTTGTTTGCCTTTATTTTTCTATTATAGTTATCATAATTTATATTTTTATAATGGTTTATTATATCTAATATTATATTATTGTTACTTAAAAAAAATCTGAAATCCCAAATTAAAAAAAAATAACCCCCGAAAATGCAGTCCTCGGGAATAGTCTAAAGTTGGCTAGTTTTCTGTTACATAAAAATGGCAATATAGCAAGCAAAACATAATCTTGAAGAATTTCGTTTTTAACCGGAACGAAAAATTGTAAGGCTAAAAGAGCCTATCGGACTTCGTAACTATATAATAATAATCATAAATACAGTGGTACAACAAAATGATCCCAAGGAGGGTTGATGTCAGGCAGGCGGCCGATCGTAAAAATTAAGCCAAATCATATACCACATCATGACAAACATGTTGTACCGACACTACTTATGTGGGATAAGGGTAAGAAGAAGAATATTAAAAAGGTTATAAATATTGGTTGTCTGTAAAGTCAGTTTACGGACGATAATTTTACGTGATAACGTCATACGAAAACATTGATGAAAAATTGCATACTTTTATGGAATATATAGATAGATGCGTCACAAGCCGAACGCTTAGGCCGATCGCGCCTCTCTACCGCTATTATTCCGCGTTCTCGCTTGCACGCTCGGCTCAGGCGGAACGTGACAATGATGTTTCGTGCCGTTCATCGATTTATTAGACATTATAACGTCAATAAAAATAATAAGAAAATTATGTTTTTGAAGTAGAACTTCTTTAGGCGCTACTAGAAGGTAACTGGACGACAATGCAACGGAAGTCCGTTACGGCAATGTACGTAACGTAAAGAAACGGCGTCGTTTCTGTACCATGCGGTTTTTAAATATTTTTGATTTTGTCAATAAATAGTTTATAAACCAATCAATCAGAAATTGTTGAAAAAAAATATAATAAAAAGTATTTCATTGCATAATAATAAATATCATACAATATAATTAATTATGTATATATAGGCGCACGACCGTGCTGCCATCTAGTTTCCATGTAAGTAAGTAAAAAAATGAAATCAAAGCTTCATTAGCTATAGTGCCATCTATCATTCATCTATCTATAATTCGGAACTTAAATAACAAAAGAAATATTAGTAGCAACTCTTTGTTATAAAGTAAATAAAATATAAACAAAAGAACGAACAGATTACTATCTTATAACGCCAAAAAGTTTTTGGTCGCGGTTTAATCGCGTGTGACTGTTACACACACTCATTAAAAGAAAAAAACTAAAGCATGTATACTCAAACTACACATTTTGAAAAATCTCATGTGGTATTAGGGATTGAGTCCTCCCCAATACATTGTAACGCCACAAATTAAATGTAAATTAAATATACAGTTACTCTACGCATGTATGCCATGCGTTATCGTGTCACTTGTTTTGTTATCGTGCCACTTGTTTTGTCAAAATATCATATAGGTAACATATCTATTATAATTTTTTAGTTATAATATTATTGGTGGAAATATCTTGCACATTAAATCCTTTATTTGGAAATATTTTACAGACTTAAAATATCTGCTCGGAAATTCATTATGATCTCATAAAAATACAGATAAAATTCTAGCTATTTTCACAAACCTTGTATGATTGATTTATAATTAAGAAAAATAATGTTTCATAGTGTAATCAAAAAATACAGTATAAATATTATCTTATTAATAATTTTCAAGAGTATTTCGAATGTTAGAAGTATTATATACAACGAATGTAATCCTTACCATTGTCACTTTTTTACTGGCAGGCAATATAGTCCATGGCAAAAAGTGTACCCTCGGAACAGTTGTCAGTATTTTACAATCAAACAACAATTGGAACAATGTTGGGATGGTCTTCTGTTTAGTGCACTGCACTTCAGTATCTGTAAGAAACTATATTATTATTGATCATTATGAAGATCATTTTTATAATAAATATTACAATATATATAGACAACTATCATAAAACATAATTTATTATTATATTTTACAGTAGTTTATTTTTTAATAAGAAGTAAAAGTTATAAAAAATGTCTCAAAACATTTAATGAGAAAAATAAATATACAAACATTTCGGAACACCTCATATGGTCCTTTAATGGAGAGGTACATTAGGCTTTTCTTCTTTTCATTTTACGAGTTACTACCTGATACTCGCTAATATATTATCTTAAAAGTATATTGTATGTACAGAACACAGTAAGGAAACGCACATCATTGACCATATGGTGCTTATAATAATTATAATTTCTTAAAATTTTAACAAATTTATATTAAATGGAGCTGTCATGATATTTTTTCCTTTAGATAAATAACAAGTAAGAAATAAAAAGTACAACAATTTTTTTTTTATATCTATCCAGTAGTTTTGCATGATGCATGCACAACTATTTAATGTATGTCCGGAAAAACTTTGAAAAACTGAATTTAGTAAAAGACCGGCATAATCTAAATACTAGAAACTGTAATAAACTGGTGGTCCCATGTTTCAGACTAAGCAAAACCAGTAATAGTTTCTTAGGTAATAGTGTTAGGTTCTACAATAAAGTCCCAAAGCATGTTACCGATTTGCCGGACTGTAAATTTAAGCGCCATGTCAAACGGGTTTTAGTTTCAAAAGGACATTATAGAGTGGATCAGTATGTGAATGATAGTGATGTCTGGAATTGACTCCTCTCTGTGCATCCACTAAAAGCATTGTATAGTGTATTGGAAATATATGTTTAAAAAATGTACCCGATCGAGTTTCTTGCCGGTTCTTCTCGATGACTGGGTTGTTTTCCGAACCGGTAGTCTTTGACATTCATAAGTGCCTTATTAGGGCCTAAACTGAATAAAGTATTTTTGATTTTGATAGACCTCAATCATTTTATTTATGTACTAACTGTGCCCGAGACTCCATCCACATGGAACCTAATGTAAAAAACGGTGACTAATAAAAAAATCTGAATGTATTAAGTCCATTTACTTATCAACTTTTCTCGAGTAATTAAGTCGTTCGTCATTAAAATTACAATAACTTTGATAGAGCGAACAGATTTTAATGAAACTAAGACTAAATGTTACTCGAGGATATGCTTTATGATTTTCTTGGTGAGGTTTTATAGTGATTGCAGTACTTTAGTAGTGATGCATGTTCAAACAAACAGACAGACATTTCTAGAAAATGATCGAAATGTATTTTAGTCCTTATTCCAATACACATGCAACAATCTTTTTCACGAAAAACGAAAAAGTACAGACACAATATATTTACATTCTTATTATTTTTTTTTTTTATAGTACCACGGCAAAATGACTGCAATCTGCCTGATGGTAAGCACAGTACAATCCAAAAACAATGGCGACCACCGAGTGACACACTGTCCATCGCCGGTCGCCGCTGTCATGCCGGCCTGCGAAAAGCTGGATATGCACAGGCTGTTCCCGAAACGCGACCCGCAGAAGCGAATCACTATGACGGACTTTTTCGCCATATACATGGTGGTTGCGACCCAGTCAGGCTGTAAAACCCTACCACCCCGCTATCGCCATTGCCTCGTTCGTTATTCAGCAGGGTGCACCACGTGCAGGTGAGGTTGGCTTGGATGTCTCAAGTCTTAGATGTTATTTGACACCCCTTACACCGCAACCCCCCCCCCTTATATATTTATGTATATGTATAGAAGATAAATAAGATTAAATCAAGGGCATAGTGGTGCAGTGAAACTAGTTTCAAGTAATTCAATTTTAAATCTCATAACAGATTCCTTTGAGCCATTTTTAATTTTGTGGCTTTACATAATTCAAATTATCTATAGAAAGTGCATCTAAATTTATAAATTTCAGAATCATTTAATAACTTAAATGTAATCAGAGATCTCTTCTAAACAATCTAGTTTGAAGTGAATTTAGCATAGATACATATAACATAGATAAAAAAAAACCATTTGTAATTTTGATCATGGAAATATTTAAAAAAATAATAAATATAACAACATACTTCATACTGGTAGCCTGGCATTGTGATAAATAAATCAGGTCTTCCTAATTGATTTGTTATGTTGTGGAATACAATATTGTTTATTAAATGTCTTACAAAAGACAACCCTGGCATTGACCCGATGATCTTCACTATTCTGTCTGTAATGCAATATAACACAAATTTTAAATAATGAAAATTTTTTACCAGTTGCATTCTACTTAGTACAACCAATTATGAAGAGATGCTTTTTTTAATTACGTAAGAAAACTTTAGTTCCTTTTTTCTGTATATGCTTCTTAAAATACTATACTATATCAAACCGAATAATAAAATGTAATGTTTGTTTAAAATCTCATATTTAGTATATATATATACTATCTTCTGCTCACAACTTCATCCCTGTGGAATAATGACTTTGTGCTAACACATAGTGGAAGCTCTCAAAAGGAAAAAATATGTAGTCCGGTGAAGCTGTGAAGACCTTGCCAGGTCAATAGTGTAGTCAGTTCGAGAAAAAAAAGGAAGAAATATATATTTTGAAACATTCTTCATTGGTGCTCCGCTCCTATTGATCTTAGCATGATGATATATAGCCTATAGCCTTCCTCGATAAATAATCTATCTAACATTAAAAGAACTTTTAAATCGGAGCAGACCCTTACTTCTTTACATACAAACTTTCATCCCCTATTTCCTATTGTTACTTTTCCCCCCTTGAGAGTAAAACTTTTACAAACTTAAAAACAGCCTAAAAAAAGTTTCAAACTTTTCTTTAAAAATGAAAACAGTCCATACAATTTCATCCCCCCTTTCAATCCTTTTTTCTCATTAAAAAGCCTGTCCTTTCTCAGGATCTAGACTATCTATGTACCAAATTTCATTTAAATCGGTTCAGAGTAGTTTTGGCATTTTTTTTATATTATAGGAGGCAAATGAACAGGTGGGTCTCCTGATATTAAGTGATCACCACTGTCTATAGACACTTTGCAACACCAGAAGAGTTGCAAGTGCATTGCTACCCTGTGTTTGGGGAGGGGAGGTGGGTTATCCGGTGTTCTGTGACCCAACGACATGCAACAATGTTACTTCACATCAATTTTCTGCAAGAGGGTGGTACTAACCCGGGCAAGCCGACCCATTCATGCTGAAACCAGTAATAGCTTCAGGGTGGCTCTACCACCTCTAGTAATATTGTTGTAATGATGTAAACCAATAGTTGTTCTAATTGGAAGTTACCCCCCTCTGTCCTTTTGTACCCCACCCATAGTGTAAGCAAAACTTTGTGATTAATCAGTTCAGTAGTTGTAAGCTTGTAAGTGACGAGCAAACAACTTATTATCACATTTATAATATTAGTTAGGATATAAAGTTTCTTTGTATTTTATCAGATATACAGTACCTTTCTTTTTTTTAAGTTTTCTAAGTGAACTCTGTATATAAATGAACTATGTATTCTTTGCTGAATTCTTTATAATGGATTTTGAATCTAGAAGAGATCTATAGATAATTAATAATAAATTAACATTTCATTACCCTGATGTTTAAGTTAGTAGTATATAAGTAGAATAGAATACAAAGACGTACATTGCAAAAAGAAAAAAAAATGTTTTGAAAGAAATGGCCATAAATAAATAAAGTCTCAGATAATGATAATGTCCGAGTGGAAAAGGGGAATTAAAAAAAAGTTAGTAGTATTTAAAAAAATGCTAACATTGTCAATATCCAATGAATTCAAGTGAGTTTAACACTGTAACAATTTTGTTAATAATAGTACTAATTCTTTTGTACCATATTTTTCTTACATATTAAAATATAAATGTGCCTTCTTTATTCCTTCCTTTTCATAAACATAGAAAACTTTATATGATAATAACTTATATACCATTATTGTTGGTCGCTAAGTTTCCTAGTAATTCTTGTATTCTATTACCATGGTCCATTTTATCTTGAAAAGCTAGTTTCCACATTCCAAAAAAGTCAGCAACTTTAAAATGTACCCGTCCAGGATACTGTTTTTCTAATATCTGTAAACAAAGTATTCATTGTAGAATTATAAATAATCCATTATATTTGTGTTACTATGGTTGAACACTTACATTCAAATGTTGGGAAAAATGGTTTGATATTTCGTACATGTAAATTGGATTCTCTTGACACTTTAGTATCTCTTCGCTAAGAAAACCCAGTCCCGGGTTTACTTCGATTATTGGTGACTCTTTGTTTAAATGATTTTTAACCTCATTAGTAATTACTTTCGCCGTTTTACTGTTTATTAGATACATGCTCTCAGGGGCCTTGTATTTTCGTAACAAAAATTTAGGTAGTTTTTCTTTTATAGCCCGATTTTCCGGTGTACTATCTAAAAATTTTGTAACATCTGAGGCAGTTCTGTGCGCTTCTTTTTCATTTTTCTCATTCAATTTGTGACGAAGTCTCACCGTGCAATATATACTATGTTTTGATTTGTCTTTCACTTTATAAAATAATGTGTGAAACATTTTAAAATAGCTGTGATTATTTGAAATTTGTTTCGCAAAATGCATAGATTTATTTGCAATTTGTTTACATTACATACGGTGTAGGGATGTCGATTTGAGATTGAGATTAGGACTGTTGATAAAATATCGATATTTAAATTTTATATTTATAATATCGATATTAAATACTAATATTTTTTTGTGATATATATCGATAATTTGATTTTAAAATTAGAATACCGGCGGTCGATATTTTGTAATATATACGTAACCCAGCACTCAGATGCATGCAGTATGACTGGTTTTATAATAATTTTATACACGTAGTACCCCTTGAGTTCCAAGGGCATTCGTGGATCACAAGATACCCTAAACATTTTTCGCCATTTCCTGCACCCTGTATTAATTCGATTTATCACGTCATTTTTGTAGAATCAATTTTGAAAAATTCGTTGGTTTGTGACGGGGTTCGTACCTGCAGATATTGAAATGATATTCCACCTGTCATATCACTAGAACACCACCACTTAAAAAACTGATGGACTGAAAAATATTGGTAATTTATTGGTTATTTAGATAAAACAATAATGAAGACAATTAAGATTAATATGATTGAATAACGTTCGTGCAAGTGGCCCTTAGAACTGTAATATAACATTTTGAAACATTTATGGTGTAAATTGTCTAACAAATATAATGGATTAAAAATTGTAAATCATTGTTAAGCTGAATTATAAATGTTTATTTGAATAAAGACGATATATATATGGAAATATTGATTTTTTTATATATCAAACGCCTAACGCATCTTAATTTATTCAATGTTTTTCTACATGTTTAAAGTTTATAGGCAGTTTTCCTAAATATAGGATCGGCAACAGTGTTTGAGTTTTATAGTTGGTGGGGTGGAGGAGGAGGAGGTTGGTGGTGGAGTGACTTGGTGTTTTACTGCAAATAACAAAATGAATATTGTTTTGTTTTAAAGTAAAGTACTAAGAATTGCAAACTATATAATGTTCTACATTATATATATATTATTCAACCAGTAAAATTTTTAAATTTAATATATTCCTTTACTTTTTTTTGATTACAGGAAATTATAAACTTTTTATAATCTTATTAAAATGAAAGACATTAAAACAACGATTATTATGTTGCATTTATCTATAAAACAAAAATACAAAAAAATAAGATATCGAACTATAAATAATTATTATTCTAGACCTTGTTGTATCTATGAATTGTTTCTCCAGACTACAATTCGAATTGATTTCATAAATGATGTTATCAGGGTGAGTTGACATCCCTACTACAATGCTGCCAATGTTACTGGTTCAAATTCCTCAAAGTTTGGTAATATTCCCTAAATTTGTGAAAGGAATGTCATTCAAAATTAAAAACAGAGTGTGTTGTTGTAAGCAATAGAAGTGAAACTTTAGTATTACAGGAAAACGTTTTGATTAAAAAAATCCAAAGTAACGATTGAAACGAAACGAGACAAAATGAAACGAAAGGCAAAGTACCGACTACACCCGACGATATTTAATTTCGGTGATCAGTCGAGAACCGGTATTTACAAACACTCTAACCGACACAGGGTTTACTCTCGCCACTTATTATTACACAAAAAGGTAGGCAACGGATCATAATTTCAAATGTCAAATAAGAAGTTTCACTTCCAAAAATAGGGTATTTTTTGGGTAATTAATTATTATTCGAGTAACTGATCCTGAGTAACCATGCTTATCACATAGTATTTGTTTTTATTTGTCTCTGGGCATTATCACCAAACGCTTTGCATGAGATTAGGCTTAAGATTAATAATAGGATACTGGGATCTTTCATACTGGAGCGATTGTACATTGTACCTGGGACTACATAATACATTATATATACTCCTTAACCACGATGCGCGCCCTAACTTATTAAAATACCATATGAATTCTTATAAGACTGTCATATTAGAATAAGTATGTCTATAAAAAAACTTTATGAAGTGTATTTTTAGATTTTCTTTATTGTAGAACGACAATGTGATTGCACTATGAATGATGGTAAGTAAGTACAGCACAATCTAAAAACAAAGGGGACCACCGAGAGACGAACTATCCATCACCAGTCGCCGTTGTCATGCCGGCCTGTGTACATGTCTCTCCATGTTACGCTTGAAGGACCCCATGTTATAGGAAGGAGGGAACACACTGGCTGGGAGATTATTCTACAGATACACGATACGTCAAAGTAAGATGTTGCGAACAGGAATGAAAAGTAATGACAAGTAGAGAAAAGGATAAAAGAAATGTTAGATGTTTATAATTAAATGAAGATGTTTATAATTACAAAATTACTTATAAATGGACACGTAACTTAACTTCGGCTTGTTACCTTACATCCAAAATCCCCGAATCCAACACACTAAGAAAACTAGCAAACTAACCAAAACATTTCTCTTGCTAATATTTTTTTGGATTTTTCTATATCACTTAATTTTTGTGGCTAGTGTCTTTTATATTACACGCTCAGATGTTGATCCAGTTTTAGTTTAGCTTTGCCTGGGCTATATGTATTAATTTTTGTAGCAACGAATTACTTTAATGAAAATATTAATATAACCGGATTAAAATATAACACCCGAGCGAAAGGTAGTGCTTTCCAGAGTCATCCGAGACTAGTTCCCAGTTTCATTTTTTTTTCAACGTGAGCAAATCCATCATATTTACCATTACTTGGCGGGCAGCTCGGGTAGTTATGTTAGAAAACATAATCACTAAATTCCACAGTGCAGTTGGCCTTCGTCGAAGTTTAATGGAAAGCTTTCGAGTGATCCAAGCGAATTGTCACAGAAGTGCAAGGCTGAGAGCGTCGCGAAGGCGACGCGTTCCGCCTGGATATATTATTCTTAGATTCTTTTTTCCAATAGGAATATAATTAGAATATAATGATATGAACAATATTTATAATAATATTAACAGAGATAATCCTTGGCATTAAAGTAACGCGTTATAAAAAGAATAAGATTGCATGCGAATAAAAACAAAATTCGTTCACAATTTGATCGATTTCCAACATAGTTTGGCTGATCATGATAAGACTTTGCACATTTTTGATATCCATTTGGATAGTGGCGATTTTATATAGGTCGATTTTGTGTGGTCTAGATTTTGTGGTCGTCGTGGTTTTTAGATGCACTTTGGTCACCGTGAGACATAGTGCCGTCTTTTTGTCGTGCCAAAATTTGAAAATAGAAAATATTTGCATTGCTTCACTAAGATATGGTCGATGTCGATGAGCCTCGATATCCTACCATCTATCCTACCTATTGTAGGTAGCAGAGCCACACCGAAGCCATTACTGATTTCAACATGAATCGGTTGACTCGCCCGAGGTAGTATCACCCTCTCACAGAAAACCGACGTGAAGTAATAGTGCTTCCATTGCTGCGTTTCATTCGGTCAGTGAGAACGCTGGAAGCCCACCTCACATCCCTCTCCCCCATCCCACCAAACACAGGCTGACTACGCACTTGTGACTCCCCTGACGTTGCTGGTGTCTACGGATGGCGGTAATCACTTAACATCAGGTGACACGCCTGTTTTTTTGACTCCTAATATAAAAAAAAACAAAGCCTCACTAGAAGTTCAAGGTCACTTAAAAGGCTCAAGAGAATGGCATGTTAGTCATTTTTCTCCGTGTATGAATCAGAAATTACAATCATAATCAAGTATAGATTCAGAATGAAAATTAGATGTTGGCTTCTAAGCCTTAATTATAATGAAACGGAAAAAATCTAGACGGTTGAGTTATAGAAATAAATAAATTACAATGTTTAATTTTCATTTATACTAATACTAGCGGGCTCGGCAGACGTTGTCCCGCCCTGATTATAAAATAAAAACCTTGACAAATTATATACTAAAACGTTCCTCGTGAATCATTTTATCCACTGGTGAAAACCGCTTGAAAATCCGTTCAGTAGTTTTTTGAGTTTATCGCGAACAGATAGACAGACAAACGCGGTAGGGGATTTTGTTTTATACTATGTAATAATAATACTGATTATAAAGCTGGAGAGTTTGTTTGTTTGATTAGATGCGCTAATCTTAAGAACTACTGGTCTGATTTTAAAAATTATCTCAGTGTTAGATAGCTAATTTATCGAGGAAGGCTATATATCATCACACTAAGACCAATAGGAGCAGAGTACCAATGAAGACCGTTTCAAAATGGTTTTTTTTTTCTGTTGAGAGCTTCCGCTGCGTGTTAGCGTTAGCTCAAAGCCACGCGAACGAATCCGCGAGAACAGTTAGTAGAATAAGAAAATTCTTCCCAAATTTAATTACACTCTATTTAAACAATACTTCTTCTTCTTACCCTTATCCCACATAAGTAGGGTCGGTACATGTTTGTCATGTTGTGGAATATGATTTGGCTTAATTTTTACGATCGGCCGCCTGCCTGACATCAACCCTCCTTGGGATTATTTTGCTGTACCTCTGTATTTATGATAATTATTATATAGTTCTGTTAGGATCCTTTAGCTTTACAATTTTTCTGTAGACTTTAGCTTTGGTATGCTATTTATAGTTTCTGCTTGAGCGTTCCCGACAAACACGAAGTTTTTCAAGATATATTGTTTACTTGCTATATTGGTTATGGGACTGGTGTTTGCAATCATATTCTGAAAAATGAAGAAACGACAATAAAAGTTTATTGTTCATCTCTTAATTTATACAATTTAATAGTCTATTTAACCGATACATTTTTACATATTTAGTACCCAGTTCTATTCTACACTAACTCAAGAATATTTAGATTGCTGACTACATAATTCTCATATTGTGTAGAGAATATTAAATAAATATACTGATTACGTTCGTTTATTGATTTTATATAGTGACGTAATTTGCACTGCCACCGGATACAGGGTTAACTAGTTTCGGTGGCAACAGTCATGGCCGTGTTAATCCAACAATTTTCAACTTTATTTTTAATTTTCTGATGATCTGCTATAATATAAATCATATAATAATCTCTAGTTTTTTTATTCCTGTAGTTGTTCATTTACTTTGTTTTTTTCTTTTATTCAGTGTTTATTTATACGAGCACAACTAATCCAAAAACATACCAACGGGTTTTTCGGCACAGGGTGAAAGTGACGAAAAACCTCGTGAGAAAACCTGAACCAGAGAATTGTTCTTGTAGTACCACTGTATGTACTAGGTCACATAGAAGTATGGATTTCTCGATGCTTGACATCGCCATTATATTTGTATCATGAGTTGGCGTGGTGATTATCTACATAACATCGTTTGGAAAGAGGTATGTGGCTCTGTAGCAGGGGCATAGCTACAGCCGTATCAATGATACGGGGCCCCCGGGCTACAGAGGCCCCCAACGTGTATAATATTTACCCTTCATTTGGACCTCCAATTAATTTTTTGATACAGGGCCCCTCCAATACACGCTAGGCCACAGCTCTGCAGTACGTCTGTTAAAGGCTGATGTGACGATGACGACGTCAAACTATGATCAAATATTTTATTTATTTATTATAAACTCTTAGGAAAAATAAATTACATTACGTATTTAGACATGAACAAAGGTCATTTATAAGGTTCCGCAATTCACAACTAGGAAGTGACTATTAGTCTGAATCCTGATTCTTACGTACATATGTACGTACATACGTATGTATGCAAGCAATCGCCCGCAGCGTTGTACACATTACATTATAATATAAAATTACCACCTAAGAACGAAATATAATCTAGTGCCACCCAGTGGTGATTTAAAAAACAAGGTGTGTGTGCGATTCACACACGATACAAGTGAAACTTCAGTAAATCGACAAAATAATGAGATGAATATATATAACAAAGGCAGGATAATTACAAAGTTTATATTGTTATATTATATTAATTTATTATTTAGCACAACAATATATAAAAATACTCACAAACACTGTTAAATAATAACACACTACGCTGACTTCTTACTAAAAAGCTGTAATACGCAGCCGCATACAGTGTACAGTAGTGTTAGCTCACGTAATTTTCACATATACTAACTCGTTAAATGCTCAAATACAAACAAGTATTAAACAGTGTGTATATACATACACACCGACATTTACTCTCTCGGTCTGGCTCACTAATTTTTGTCTCTTACCTGTCGTTCCGTTGCATCCGGTTTGACACACCGACATTTGCTCTCTCGCTCTGGCTCATTAATTTTTGTTTTTGTGTCTCTTATCTGTCGTTTTCTCTCGCTCTGACTCACTAATGTTTGTATTTGTGTCTCTTACCTGTCGTTTTTCCGTTGCATCCGGTTTGAAATCGCAACGATTCTAAAGAAGTTTCACTTCAAAAATGGATACCATAAATACTACGTTCTCTATGAAAAAACGTTTCGGATGTGCCTACTTTTACAAGTAAGCGGTCAAATAGTGTTGGAGTTGATCAAACACAGATATACCAAAATGCATCTTTATATACCTAGTTGGATCATAAATTCTGTTATATGCTTGTAATGTAATTAAATACACGTTAATTTATACATCTTTAAAAATCAAAGGTAATTAAATGAATAATACAATTTTATTAACAATATTCAAAATGCCCTTCCCCATTTTGAATTCATGCTCTTAATCGTCGTGGCCAACCATCTATCGCAGCACATACCACATTCATAGTATCTCTGCCACTGCTGTAACCAGAGGTGCTCGGAGAAACTCCATATTCTGATTCTGATGGTATCCCCTTTATCATAAATCACCACTAGGTGGCACTAAACTATATTTCTTTGTTAGATAGTAGTAGGAGAGACTCCAAATTCTGATGAGGTTTAGTGCAGACTTTTTCTTGTAGATGTTGCCATATCTTGTAATCCAGTGGCTTTAAATCTGGACTAGAAGAGGACCAGTCTTCATGCCCGATGAAGTCAATTCCACGAGCGGTCAGCCAAGGTGGTGAAGGCGGATTTAAAGAAAAATAACCTCACACAGAAGGGTGCCGAATAACGGACAAAGTGGAGGAAGTTAGGTAAGAAAGCGGACCCTAGCATCAGGCTGGGAATACGCTAGGACGAAGAAGAAGAAGCCTGTGAAAATGCAGTACAAATAATAAAAACCACCTATCTATCTATCTACCTACCTATCATTGTAAAATTATTATTTCATATGATGCACACGCATGCATACACTACATATGCATTTTGCTAAAATTCAACTGTGCATTACTATAAATAATAACAAACGCGTGCGGTTCCGCGGGCATGGCTAGTCTTCTTCTATACATAACTATAATAACTAGTGGTTGTCCAGTGGTCGACTTTCGACCATAATTCATTGATCTTTAAAGTTTGAATTTTATTAGGATTAATATCATTGTTGAATGTAGAATGAAAAAGGGTAATTGGAACGTAAGAGTAAATACATACAGTCGAGCATAGCAACCTCCTTCGCAACCTTTTTTTAAGTCCGTTATTTAAAATTGGAAAATTGGTTACAGGATACATAAGATATACCTATATTGACAACTTCAGAATTGGCAGTATGGATTAATTCCTTCGCCTGACCTATTGGACGAATATAATTACTACTTTTTTGAAGTCCGTTAGTCAATGTCATTTTTATTTACATGTGTGTATATGTTGTGTAAAATTGGAGCAGTAGTGTGAGTAATCCATATTTTAATTAATTTAATGTACTTATAATGCATTTTATATAAAATAAATAGCTTTCTGCACTTCTCCTCCATATAAACTTTAACTATGCCAAATTTCACGTTCATCCGTTCGCGCATTTCTTTCAAAAAGGGATACAAAGATTTGGCTTCACGTACTAATATATAGATAATGTAAATCTAACGTACCTGTACTTTTTAAATTTTTGTGAAAAATATTGTTGCAGTTGTTTAGGAATAAGTAATAAAGTATCTTTCAATCGTTTTTAGAAATGTCTGTCCGTCTGTTTGTATGAACACGCATCACTGCTAAAGTACTGCGGTTACGAAAAAACTCCACGAAAAAATACAGATAAACATTTCTAAAAATGATTGAAATGTATTCTATTACTTATTCCCAAACACCTGCAACATTTTTTTTTACATGGAAATCGAAAAAGTACAAAAACGTTAGATTTACATTCTTATTATATGTATACTAGCCGACCCGTGCACATTTCGTTGTACGGTAATAGGCATTATCAAGCTACAACTTTTTTCTAGAACTCAATCATATATCTCTCATCGTTAAGGCAGCGTTCGTAAGAAACGATTTCGTTTGACCATTTTTTCTCCGACTCCCCAGATATTGACCCCTACAACCTCAAAAACTTTGCCTCTTTATGATATTAGTATAGATAATATAATTGGTTAATAGCTTCTGTCCGCGACTTCGTACGCGTGGAATCGTTATTTTGCGCTAGGACGCAGCGGAAGCTCTGAAAAGGAAAAAATACCCCGATTTTGCAACATTCTTCATCGCTGCTCCGCTTCTATGGGTCTTAGCGTGATGATATAGGCTATAACCTTCCCCGATAAATGAGTTATATAACACTGAAATAATTTTCCAAATCAGACCAGTAGTTCCTGAGATTACCCCTTACAACGGCACAAACTCACAAACTTTACCTCTTTATAATATTAGTATAGATAAATGTATAGATCTTGTGTTATTTGACTGTATACTTTGTATCATTGGTGATATTTTACGCAATTCTGTTATTTACGTAGTTTGGTTATTATGGACAAATGAAGTGGATGTGAAATAATACCACGGGGCATAACTTGAAATGCCACAAAAACTTCTAGGAAAGTTCAAGGCGGCTACCAACTTGTTAAAACACTGAAATTATCACAGTAAACTTATGATATTATTACTTACTCAACAATAGCAATAATAATTTAAAAGATTGGATGCTAAAAATAGAATTTAAAAAATATCTTTTACCTAGCTAAAGTCGTACTAAGAACACTTCTGGAAACTTAAAGCAAGAGAGCAAGTTACGGGTTAAGGGATGTTTTGGGGTGTAAGGGTGTCAAATAACATCTAACATTTGAGACATCCAAGCCAACCTCACCTGCACGTGGTGCACCCTGCTGAATAACGAACGAGGCAATGGCGAAAACGGGGTGGTAGGGTTTTACAGCCCGACTGTGTCGCAACCACCATGTATATGGCGGAAAAGCCCGTCATAGTGATTCGCTTTTGCGGGTCGCCTTTCGGGATCAGCCTGTGCATATCCAGGTTTTTACAGGCCGGCATGATAACGGCGACCGGCGATGAATAGTATGTCACTCGGTGGTCGCCGTTGTTTTTGGATTGTACTGTGTGTACCATCAGGTACAGCGCAGTCATTTTGCCGTGCTACAAAAAAAAGAAGCAAATATAAACATTTCGAATACATTGCTACATTGACAATTTCCACTTTAACCTTGTTCGATAGATATACATATGAATTAAAGATGATTGCGCAATGGTCTAGATATTCTAGACATTTATACTTATTAATGTATCAAAGTATTTACAAATCTATCTATACTATCTCTACTAATATATAAATGTGAATGTAAGTTTGTTTGCTACGCTTTCACGCGAAAACTACTCAACCGATCATCATGAAACTTTGTACACATATTCTTGAAGATATTAGATCTATCTATACTATCTCTACTAATATATAAATGTGAATGTAAGTTTGTTTGCTACGCTTTCACGCGAAAACTACTCAACCGATCACCATGAAGCTTTGTATACATATTCTTGGAGGTATTAAAAGTAACATAGGATATCCCTATCCCTACTAATATATAAATGTGAATGTAAGTTTGTTTGCTACGCTTTCACGCGAAAACTTCTCAACCCATCATAATGAAACTATGTACACATATTCTTGAAGATATTAGAAGTAACATAGGATAATTTTTATAAAAAAAAATCAAAATATTTATATGAAAAATAAAAAAATTGTTTGTCAAAATCTAATAATCTATAAGTCTAGCTTTTTCAACGCCATCTAGCAGTCCAGTAATGAAGTTCCAACCCTGAGTACTGTAATACCGTTGAACTGTATTACCGACGGTCACGTCAATATCCAATCCAATTGACTATAGTGTCAGCTGTTTGGGATTTTTCTATATTTATTGTTATTTTTTTCTGTTATTATATATGCAGTAAAAAACTATCTGAATTTTTGAGGTTAGATGTCATTTTTGTGGTTATATGCTATTATTTCGTTTTAATCTTTGGTTTCAATTCTTACTCTGTTCTTCTTTAAAAATGCCTCGGCAGCAGAAATCTGATCTATCCAAAAATTCTTCGTGAGCCCGTGCAGCAAAAGTTGCACGAAATCAAGAATCTTTGGTTCAAGCAGAGTTGAGAAGACAGCAGCAAGCAGAGCAACAAAGTGTTACGAGAGCATCTGAAACTCCTCTTCAGGCACGACTTCGTTCAGAAAGACAAGCTACGCTGCAGGCAGCTAGAAGAGCGATAGAAACGCCAGAACAATCGCAGGCGAGAAGAATTCATAATGCTGAAATGCAGACCACGCGCTGTCGAAATTTCATGCGTAAAGATTGGTCGGTATTTAATGGTACTGGATTTCAATATGATTCTTCAATTGAATATCATAATCATCCTTTGATTGTTATTGGCTCAATGAAGAAAAAATGTCACTATTGCGATACTCTCAAATGGAAAGATGAAACTGTTGGAATGTGCTGTTCGAGTGGTAAAGTTTCACTTTCTTTACTTGATGAACTAGAAGAGCCTTTAAAAACTTTATTGTTAAGTGTTACAGATGAGTCAAAGCATTTTTTAAGCAAAATAAGAAAGTATAACTCTTGCTTTCAAATGACATCCTTTGGAGTTGATACAAAGATAAGAATGCCCGGATTCTCACCAACTTTTACTGTACAAGGGC